>LKEB01000075.1:37004-158880 GCA_003795295.1 Cytospora leucostoma
CCTCGATGCGGCTCACTTGGTGTTCCATGAAGTTGACGAGGAACCGCTCGGTGACTTCGCCGCCCCTTTGCTTCATCCGCTCCAGAAGCTCAGTCTCAGGCGGCTGCAGGCCCCGGGCTGATCCCTCCTCGAGAGTGCTGCAGAGCATTTCAAGCCGGAGACTAACCCGCCACAATGCCCATATCACCTCGGGGTCGAAGGCGAGCTCGCCGCCTGGTGTCAGGGTCGCCGGCTTCTCCGACTCGCCCGAGAGCTGTCTCTCATGCACCAAGTGTTGCTCAATACGGCCCGCCAGCGCATGTGGATACAGAGAGTACACCACCTCGGGGTTCTCGAGACCCTTCAGCTTCTTCTCGCCCATCTCCTTCACCTCGAAGCCCTGGGAGCTCAAGGAGCGCAGCTCCTTTCGTATCGATAGCGCGATTACGTCGTCCCCTAGGACGTCCTCAATATTATTGACGGGCTCTTGATACGTCTCCAGGCATCTTTGTATCTCCGAGATGAAGTCAGAGGAGACGGTGATCTGACCGCCGTCTGCACACGCCGACACACGCGAGGCCTTATTGACAATGGGGCCGTAGTAGTCCATACGGCGCGTGATCGGGTCAGTCTCACAGAGCGGTTCTCCCCAATGAGCGCCCATCCTCACTGAGAGACCCCGGAAGATGAGGTTGTTGTCCTTGTCGAGAAGAGACTGGCACGATACAGAGTTGAGCATCTCCTGCGGCCAGTTGACCTCGAGGAGCTGCATCTGCACCGAGAAACACCAGAGCAGAGCGGACGTTGCTGTCGGGAAGGACACCATGAAGGCATCGCCTTCAGTCTTCACCTCGTAACCACCTATGCGGCGCAGTTGTCGCCTCATGACAGCGTTGTGAAGCTTGATGGCAGATCTCATGGCCGTTGGGTAGGTCTCCCATAGGTTGGTCGAGTTCTTGATGTCGGTGAAGACGATGGCGATCAGGCCTGTTGGTGCAGGGACTTCAGGCCCCTGTCGTCGAATGTCCGAGTCCAGAATGTCGTCCTTCGCCGAACGTTTGGGCTTTCTCGGCTCACGGCGCAGGAGATCACTTGCAAGCCCCGAGGGGTACAGAGACATGCTCTGGCCTCTGTGCAATCGTGACCTTTCGTTCCGCTTCTTCAGATCTGCGATGCTCATCATCATGACCATTATCTTACCCGTCGCGCCGTAGGCCATGGCGAGATCTCTGAGCTTTTGCGATGCCCGCATGAGATCATGGCGTTCAGCTCTGGCGATATCGGCTACGAGCTCTGGTGGCAGGTATTCCCAGATCTCTCTTGTTGCTATCATGATGATCTCGTCCTGCTCCTTGACCGTCATGTGGGTGATGTGTGGCGCAGCTTGTACCGCAGGCATCAAGTCGACGTACCCAAAAGCACGGGACACATCAAGCAAATCGTTCAGCCTTCCATTTCGTGATACCCAACCCCCAGCATCTCGGATACGGGATCGCTCGCCTGGCTCGGCCGGATCGTGCTTGCGGGTCAGGAACTTGTGCGATCCGTCAGACTGGATCAGCAGTGCCTGTACATCACCGACATTGGCAATGTAGAGTTCCTGCCCCTGAAGATATGCAACAGTTGCCACGCCGCCAGAATTCAGATCCTCCTTGCTGAGTACAACTGGCTGTGCTGAGCCACGATGTGTCACCAGTGGTCGGTCCTCTGCGTGCTGAATTGCAACTGTCACCAGGTCTTTGTTGAGAGACAGAAATGCTCGACGCAGTGCATCCACGGGCGTTTCCTGGAGCCTGGTCTTCAGCGATCTCAACTCCATAGACAATATGTGGCCAAAGTTTTCATGGAGGTATTTGGCAATCTTAGAGCCGCCACTGGAGAGCGCTTGGCCATCGAAGAGGCCCAGCAGCGTATCCGTGTCTGATGAGTTGAAACGGGGCACCACTAGATCGATGGTCGAAAGATGTTCGTTCCTGCCAAGCGTGTCTGCCATACCGTATGGCAAGGAACCAGCCAACGACCCTGACGTTCGAACTCGACGATCTTCACTTTGATCGGGAGTGCTGGGCTGAATAAGGGTAACGTCCATCAAACCCAGGACTCGTAAGTTTTGCAAACGGCTGAAGTCAGTGTACTGTTCACGGTTCGCACTGGCCGCCCCAAATAGAGTCTGTTTGATTTCCAAGCGTCTGTTGCCAGAAAGGTTGAGGAATCTCAGGTTCGGGTTGAGGTTCCAGTTCCAGTCATACGGCACGTTAGAAATGTTGTATTTCAGGTAGTTGCTTCCGCAGTCCAAGACTGCCAGCTTCTTCGCCTTGGAAATGTCAGCGGGAAGGTTGGTGAACTTGTTGCTGTTGATATGCAGAACTTGAAGAGAGTTGAACTCGTCCAGATCGTCTGCCGGCAGGGTCGTGAGCTCGTTACCAGATAGGTACAGTTCAAGCAGTTGCGGCCAGCTCCTTATCGATCTTTGCGGCATGTCGCTGAGGTCATTGTAAGAGAGGTTTAGCACGCGTAGCTCTCCCAGAAGCATTATCTGGTCGAAGATGTCCTCATCTAATAGGTTGTCCGCAAGATACAGGTTTCTGAGCGAGCCAGCGAAAGTTTGTGTCAGTCGTGTCGATATGCCGGAATCCTTCCTGGCAGCCGGCTGCGGAGCTTGCATAGTAGAGCTGCTGCTCTGATTTGTTGGTGTCCTCGACATAACGGACGTCTTGCGGCCTCCTTTACCGTACACCGAGACAACGGAGGCTTTGCGGTCGGCCTCGCCAGGCACTGGAGAAGGGCCGACACTGAGAAGGGTACTCGAGGAGGCTTGGCTTGGCCGCCTAGAGCCGTCAGGTAGGAGCTCACCATCCGAAGTGGCTGGTGGAGTTAGCCCACCGGACGAACTTGGCTTGATTCCTATCGTAGGCACTGGGGGTATAGGCTCGTTAGGAGGCTGCGGTGGCCGAGAGGCTGGTTTCGGGAATGATTCCAGTACGTTGGAAGATGCGTTCAGCGTTTCAAGTTTGTTTGCCCACCATAGTTCCATTGGCAATTTCCTCATGTTATTCCCTCGGACATCGAGCACTCTTAGTTCCTGGAGACACCCAATTTCTGGGGGCAACTCTCCGATCATGTTCTTGGCAATAGTGAAATGTTCCAGTCGCCGCAGATTACCAATGTGCGGTGGGAGTGACACGAAAATGTTTCTATCGAGAGCCAGTCGCTCTAGATTTAGGATGTTGTTGAATGAATCATCAACACTTGCCAATTGCGCATTGGAGAGGTTGAGAAGCTTCAACGTTGGTGAAGGGGCTGTGACTCTGAATTTCGTGATCGGGTTGGCGTTGAGCTTGAGACTACGCAGTCTCTCGAAACTTCCTATGAACTGTGAGATAGCGTTGTGGTCTGCGGTCATGATCTCCAGCTTAGGTAGTTCAGAGATGACATCTATGGCCGAGATGGCGTTGTATTTGACGTCAAGCTCGCGTAGGCTTAGCAAACCCTTGAATGAATCAGGCAGGGCCCCGGAAAGTCTGTTGTTGGTGATGACAAGTCGCTCCAACGATTTTAGGTTGCCGATCTCGTCTGGGATGCTCATAATCAGGTTGAAGCTCATGTCAAGATCGACCAAACTTTCTAACTCGCATAGGAAGCTCGGGAACTGTTCGAGGAAATTCGAGGAAATGTTCAGTGTCCGCAACGCCCGGTAAGCACCGAAGTAAGGAGGCAGGTGTGTGAGCCTGTTATTCGCCAGATTCAGCTTCAACAAGCCTGTGAGCCCACTCAGTTCAGCGTGCTCGAGCTGCTCCAGGCGATTATTGGATACGTCCAGGTAGGTGAGCTTGTTGGCGCGGCTGAAACTGAGAGGCAGCTTGCGAGCCTCGTTATTGTTGTACTTGATGTCGCGTAGGTTGACGCATGAGTGTATGAAGTCTCTGGGCAGGTCCAGTGACAAGTTTCGAGACAGGTTCAGCGAGGTAATCTCTGCAGCCTTCGAGTACAGTGAGATGGGGATTGTAATGAGGTTTCGGCCAGACAGATCAATGTGATTGAACCTTTGCATACGGCCGAAACCGAGGTCGTGAGTTCTCGCGTGGAAATCACTCTCCTTGGCTGAGAGGAAGAGGAATCGACATAGATAGCTGTTGTCTTCCCGGCCGAGGTCCTCCATCCTATCCCGGTCCTCGTAGCCAACTTGCTGGAGCAGCCTCTTCTGTATGAGCAGTGGACGCTCAACCGGGTTCAGGACGCGAACCAGGTCATGCTTCTTCAACACGATGTGGTAGTTATCCAAGCTCTCCGTCACATATGATTTCTTGATGATCTGGCCGACGAGCTCCTGGACAGACGCGTCTAGGGACATCTGCAATGTTGCAAAGGTGCCGTCGGACCTGAAGACACGGATGCAATACGGCGAGAGCTTCTCTTCAGGCCTGGGTGGGTTGCCCAAGTCTTCCAGCTCAGCCGCCTCGGAGGGACCATCTTGTTCAGTCTTCCGAACTGCCCAGCTGTCCGGCGCATTCCATACCCCGTTTACACCATTCTGTGCTTCAGCTAGAATTCGTTCTGCTTCGGAATTGGTCATCACACCAGGTGCCATCGGTGTCAACGGTGCATGCCTGGTCACAATTCCCGACATGTCTTCTAGATCGGTGTCGAGCTTGAAGTAAGTCCCCTTCTCGTGTGACCGCTCGGTTGGACCGATGAGCTCGTCCGCCTCGTCGTAATGCTTATGCGAGCGGCCTTTCTTGGAGAACGGGAACTTGTTGTTAAAAGTTGCCTGTCGTGTGGCTTCTGGGCGGGCGCGCTGCTGAGGCTCGGTCGCCGGTTCCGGGACAACAGCAGAGTTGGCAGCTGTCCATTTCTCACCGTATGGTAGCACACCCTCATCGGTCAACGGCTGGGATGGCCTGGGCGCCCATGTCGATCCTAGCGAATGGGTCGATGCTGACAGTTTCTTGTTGAGCGGTGGCCCGGCATCATCCTTCTCTTTCTTGCCCCTTAGTCTGTTGAACAGGCCCTTCCTCTGGTGGGTGTGTCCGGGCGAGCCTGGCCCATCGTACCCTCCATTCTTCAGTCCGGAGCTGCTGTGTCCGCTGGGTGTAGGGCTCTGCGCGCGAGCTCGAGGATCGTACATCGTGTTTGCACCGCCCTTCAACGTCGTCGAGATGCCGACTTGGGAGTCTTCCCTGTTTAGTGATGGCCGCAGGGACCCTTGGTCGTCATTGCTCTTGTTGTGGCGGTGGTGCGGATGGCCGTGCCCATGAGCCATCGAGTGGCCGGAACGATTGGAGGATGAGGTCTTGGGGGGGTTCTGGGTAGCGTTATCCGTTACGTAGCGCTCTCGATCGGGGCCAGCGAGGACGCCTCGAACTGGTGCTTCGCCGTAGCGCGCGATGTCCTGTATTGGCGATTATTAGACGGATGCGGGGGATATGCCGCCGACGATGATATGCGGAAAGGGGAAGAGGCGCAGGATGGATTGCGATGAAACGGTCTGCAACATCAAGTGGATCGGAGCGATAAAGTCACTCGAGGGTGGATGGATTACGGGACACATGGCAAAGAGCGAAGGAAAAGGAGACGCACCTCGGCCTCCTGATAGAGGAACGGTACAACTTCTGGTGCGGGTACTGGTGTTCTCGGCCTAGATGAAGATGGCGAAGCATCTCCGGTCTGGTCTGTGGCGTTGGAATAGTTGCGGTCGCGATGTGGGCGTGAACTGTGGCTGTACGAACGGTCCTTGCCGGCAGTGGAAGGTGGTAAGGAGGTATCCGATGATTCTCGACCAGGGTATTCCTCGCCGAAGAAACCTTGAAGCTTCTTGAGACCTCCCCTGTGGCCGCTGTTTTTCGAAGCCTGACTGCTTGCAGTGGTTGTTACGCTGGCGATGGAAGGCCTCCTTTCATCGTTGTAATTGTAATATGCAGACTCGGCCGGGGGCGATTCGCTGCCGGGGCGATTCTGCGTGGGGCGCGACGCACTGACCGAGGCGGGTCTATAGGCCGGCGACATTTGCGAAGCAGTGGAGTGACTGTCGCTATCATCATTGTAAAAGGGAGTAGTGGCCATGGCGCCGCCGTTAGCAGGAGAAGGAGCGGCCTGATTGCTGCTGCCATTACTTCCCCCTCCTCCGCCTCCAAGCATCCATGGTGCGACCTGCTGCATGAATGAAGAAGCCGTCGAAGGTGGGTGGTGTACGATCTGTGGAGCGCGACTGCCAGAGGGCTCGAGGACAGCGAGGTCACGACGGTAATTGACAAGATCGCTCAACCTATGCGCGGCATTGGATGACGAGCTATTGGACAAAGAACCGCGGGCATGGACATGGGAATGCTTCGATGCTAGGGAATCCTGGGGGTGAGAATCCGCTTCTTTGAAGTCTTTCAGGGACCTATGATGAACACAGACGCAGAGGCCCGTCAGTTCTTCCCACTCCCATACGATTGTTGATATTATGGACAGCAAGTAATGCAGGCTGAGGGTCTGTGACGTGGGCCTGGGGAGGCGGGAGCACAAATTAACAATAGCGACAGGAAGGCGCGACTACTTACATGGTCATGCTCCCATTTTCGCCCGTCTTAAGCCTTGGGTCAGCCTTTCGCAGGCGCTTGAAGGATGAGGAGGAGGAGCTCCGGCGGCTGGAGAGGTCATTGCCCCTAGCTCTGGGGCGGCCTGGTAGTGGCTTCACGGTGATGTCGGATGCGTGGCTGTCGTTGCTCACGCTCGTAACTAAGCTGAATCGTGCAGTCTCATCGCTCGTCATTGTCGCCTTGCCTTCTCTGGAAACCAAGAGACGATATAGCCATATCCTCGTTTCGGCAGATTATCGGGACGTCATTGGGAACGTCCGGGTGGCGGGGGTAAGGGTGTGTGTGTGGGTGGGGGAGGGGGGGTGGTAGCTGCGATGATATAGTATAGTATCGTATGGTATGGTGAGGGCAGGTGAGGTAAGGTGTAGGTGTGGATAGGTATGAACAGCAAGTACGAGTTATAATTCAGGTGATAGGACACGTACGGCCTGCGAGTGAGGTGAGGCAATAGACTGTATGTAACAATCGCGAAGTGCAGTTCGTGGAGATTGAGATTGAGATTGAGACGGAGACGGAGACAGAGGCAGAGGCAGAAACGGGCGGGCACAGCTGGATGGGATGATGAGACGAGACACCAGACAACAGGCACCAGACTACCAGACACCAGAAATACGGCCCTAGATGATCAAGGTCGACGGAATGTTCAGGTCTTCAAGTGTCTCCAGAGTGCGCCACTGCCGCACAGCAGCTGAAGGTGATGGTAATAACCTTTGGAAGGTAGTGGGATGGATAGTGGGATAGTGGGATTGGTACCGTAGTACTGGTTCCGTACCTCCAAAAACCTGGAGATGAAAACTGCACATGCACCTGGGCAGCTTTGGCCTAGTACGGAAGTGTATTCTCTTTTTCACTTTTACTCCTCAAACCCTCATCGAGGGGTCAATGTGACGGTTGGGGTACATGCCTACTAAGGTACCCAGGTAGGTACTAGGCAGTATTTAGTACTGCTAACGCCGTGCCAGGCCGTACCTCGAAGTGGGACAGCCGGAGCTTGCACTTACAGCAGGCATCTGGGTACCTACAGGCGAGCTACGACCAGTATGTTAAGGTATCCAGGTACCTAAATACAAGGCTGGGTACCTATCCAGGTGCTGTACCTAGGTACCTTGGTAGTATATAAAGCACAAGAGGTAACCTTGAAAGAGGTAACCTTGAATGGTTGGAGGTAGGCGGGAAAAGCAGGCCTTACCCTGCCTCTGCTTGCCTCGTTACTCTGGTTGAGATGAGCCCAGCCGTACTAGATCTGTAATCCGTACCGTTGTAGTGGCCGCCGGCCAAAAGCCCCACGTACCTAGGTACTCTGGACATGGAGGCGCAGCTGGAGTACTGAAGTAGGCCGATAATTCTGCACCTGGAGGAACTATCACGAGATCATCACCTACTCTGGATACCTAGGTGGGCATTATCCTCTTTCTGTCTTCTCAAGGTTCCGCTGCTGTAACGCCCATATGCCGATGTGCCGATATAATGAGGCATACAGGATCGTGAGGATGTTGAGATCTCAGGTGTCAAGTCTCAAGTTTGCAATACTCAAGTCTCAAGTCTCAGGTCTCAGACCCCAGCCCAAAGCAGCATCCGAAAGAGAGAAAAAAATAAAAAAAGATTGACGGAGGGCTCGGGAGTGAACCGTCGGCCCGCCTGGCGGCACACTGCGCATTGCAGACTGCAACACTCGATGCCGCACTGCAAGTGGGAATTGAGTGAGAACCCTCACCAAATCTCCACCACAATCTCTTATCAAACTCTGTGACGACTTGACGGGCCTGACGGGTACCGAAAAAAGACACAACGGCGTGCATATTACCTCCCCATACCCCCCTCCCCATACCTACCTAGGTAGTTACGCACGACGGGCAACGTAATCATCTCTTTGCCAGCAGGTTTTTATTCTCCTTGTCTCTGGCGACAATCCCACCGTCATAGGTCCAGACATCAGGACCTTCGCTGCTGTCATTTCACCTTGATCCCCTGCCCTATCATCGACTCCGTGCTTCTCTGGGCTGAGACTTGAGGGGGGTGTTGCTTGACACACTCGACGCCACACACAGAACGCAATAAAGGGCGCGCTATATAAGAGGGACCGGGGGACCCATCAAGAATCAAATTCCAAGCAAAACACACCAGCCTTGGAACGACCCGCCCTGCCCGCCAGCCCGCTCGCGATGCCAGCCAGCCAGCAGGCCAGCCAGCCAGCCGGGGCCCAAAATGGACGGACGCCTTGACGGTGGATCGTTTTAGTGCCCGGATCGCGCCTGTCGATGAAACTGTGGCCCTCTGCCTGCCAGCCTGCCCTGTATGTACATATGTATGAAATAATCTGCGTCGGGAGTGGGCAGTGTTACGGTACTTACAAGTCCTCTGGGTGTGTGTATAGTGCAGCCATCTTCCTCCAACTGTTTTCTTACAACTCTCTATCTCTGTAACTCTGCATCTCTGCAGACATACGGGACACCGTCACGAGTCTTGAGGGACGGTGACACGGTATCCTCAACTCAGGATTCCTCTCTCCCTCCTTTTCTTCGTTCGTACGACGAAACCGTGGACCTTCCTTCCGCACCAATTAGCGCATCCCCAGAACACCGGGCGGGCACGGCGGGTTGCGATATGTCTCTTCGGTCAAACTGGTATGGGTTGCGTCCCCCCTCCTACCCCACCCCCCCTGGGGCTCTCGGGCCACGCCCTCGGGACACTCAGAAAGAACGAGAGGAGAGGGGTGGCGATCTACGATCAATGCGCCCTCCCCCATCTGAATGATTTTCAGGGCAAGTGACCGGCCGGGGGGGCCACAGGCCGGCAGCTCCTGCGATCGATATTTACCGCGGATGGTCGGTGGCCACCCAGGCACCCAAGGCCTGGGGGGGCGGCATCCGGGCGGCAGATGGCAATTGACAGGATTAGGTAGCCCATTGACAGCCCGTATCAACGTCGACAGTCTTCAGGAGAACCAGTGGCATTACGCCACTGTTGGACGACATCAAAATCGGGCCTTTACTCCAGTTATCCTGCCATCTTACCTTCCTCCACCCATCGGGCAGCGAGTAAGGGCACCATAAGCAAAGCATCTGCCCGCCTCCCCGGCCCCCTCCAGTCGTCGGGCCGGCGGCTATTTCACCCTGGTCATTTTTCTGTTCTATCCTGTACATCCGTACATACATGCCGGTAATAGTGTAATCAAGGCTCTTCCAACTCGGACAGTCAATGCTCTCGAGATCACCTCCTCCGGTGCGTCAAGGCCCCCACTCGAGGCCACCGCGTATGTACCAGTGGTCCTCGGCAAGAGACCAGTAAAGTGAGGCAGGCGACGATCAAACACTGTCGTGACTCCAAGGCTGCATATCAAGACGCCACGATGAGGCGATTCGATATGTGAGATGCCGCGCTCTATTCGTGATGACCACCTCACGTACACTTTTGAATATGGGTAGCGTCAGCGGGTGGAGGTTTCAGTTATATACTCGAGTCTACAGAAGATAATGCTGGACGTGATAATTCCGCCGTGCAGATGCTGTTTACATCGCGGTCGTCTTACCGCACACCGCAAATAGTATATTGGGTCAGCACTACGGTGCAGTATGCTTGCTACAACCGCAGGACCTCGGCTCAGATATGCCTTTTAGCCAAGCAAGTGAGAGTATCCCGTGCCTCGCAATGGCATCAGAAGAAAGTCTGACACTACCGTGCAACAATCAATCTACACCCTCGGGCTTGCAAGGCTACAATCACGGGCGAGAAATGTAAAGAATCGACCTGGGCAAATTCTCACATGCCACACACTTGTCATGCAACACACAGGGGACCTGCGATACTCAAGCACCTCTTATTTGTTTGCCCGTGGTGTGCAAGCTATCGCCTATTGAATCGTGATTAAGCAAAAGAAAGGAAATCGCTATGGTCCATGTCCTCCAAGCTCCAGATTGACGGACCTCGGTAAGAGACCATACGATGCCGCTAGCCGTCAGTATATACGTCTCATCACAGGTCGCCAAGACTCGACAGCTCAGAAACGCTATCCACAGCCTCGAGCCTCGTGCCGGTTTTCTGCTTGCCCTGAGACGGGAGACTGGATAGCTCCGAGTCACTGTCCATGGCTTTTTTCTGGGCATCGACTGGTTGTTTTCTGGGGGATGGGGCGAGACTGGGCAGATCCGAGTCACTGTCGTCGACCGCTTGGATCCTGAGATCGACAGACACGTCTTCATCGCCACCGTTGGCCTTCCCGTTCGCATCCCGCGGCTCGTCCAAGGTGTCCTCCTGACCGCTACCCCCTAGAACGCCTTGCGCCTGGGTCTGAGACTCTCGCTTCTCATCATTGAGGATCTCACCAATCGACATGCTCTCCCTCATCACCTCCCTCGCAGCCTCCTCGTCATCAAGACACATATCCTCCTGGATGAGCTTGACCGCCAGCTCCGGCACCATGACCGACTGCACGAAGCCCGTATAGCCCCTCGCGGATATGAGCTTATACTTCGGGGCCCGTTCGCGCAGGAGCGCCGAGAACATCTCGACGATGGTCTCCGTCATGACACTCATGCCACGCAGGCCGTAATATCCTGGCGTGAGATAGTCCTTGGTTCTGAGGAGCGTGCGGTTCTTGCCGGACTCGATCTTCTCCCGGTGCAGCTCGCCAAAGTGCGAGGCCTTGCCGTTGATAAGGGAATCGAGGATGTCGTGCTTTCCCGCGATGCGTGACCTGAGCTCCTCCCACTTGATATCTGGGTACCCCTTCGCCGCCCATGTTTCCTTCGCGGACCGCTTCTTGTGCAGATGACAGAACTTGGCCTGGCGGGCGATGCTCATGCGTTGGTTTTTGGAGAATTCGCTCAGCCACTGCTTGTCTACTGGCTCGTCGCACATGGGGCACGATGCTTTGTCTGGGCTCAGGGCTGCCTTCTTTGCCGGTTGTGGATCCTCATTTATTGACATGTCGATGCGCATCGGCTCGGTATCCAAAGCAAAGTCATCGTAGCCCTCCGGCATCTTGAACTCCGGCTTCTGTGACATGGCTTCAGGGGTCATTTCCTTCAAGAATTTCTTCGTGTCCTTCTTCGGCTGACGCCGATTTGGCTTCTCCTTCTTGGAGCTTTTCTGTGGTCGGGGAGGGTCTGAGAAGACTGAGGAGTCCAAGTCAGAGAGGTCCGAAGACTCGCTTTGGACCCCGGATTTTGAGGCCCTGAATGGTATCGGATCTGGGTTTGGCGACGAACGCTCCACTTCAACTTGTGTGGCCTTGAACCTTTTCGGCTTCTCAGGGCTTACTGAAGCTGACATGCTCCTGGGCGTCTCGAATGTCTTTGAAGGCGTCGATTCGCGCGACGAGTTTACGTTCTGAAACTTCTTTGCCTTCTTGCCAAACCCCGCCTTCAAGGGCTTCTTTGGTCTCTCTAGTAAGAACCCATCTTCCATCTGGCTGCCTAGGCTGGGATGCTCGTCCCCATGAGACCTTTTGGCCTTCTTACCGGATCTGGAGGATTTGATTTCTTCCGCCCCAGAACTTTCGATATCATCCACCGCTCGCTTTGCCCCTGATCGAGCTGAGCGGGACTGCGGTGCCTGCGCAATTCGTGAAACCGAGCTCGTCCCTTGGTATCCTCTGGTACCGTTCGCTGCTGTCGAGACTGGTTTTGTGCCAAATGTAGATCGTACAATGTCGCCCCTAGCCGGCACATCATCATCTGATGAGTCTTGGTATTGCTGGACAGTGACAAACGTTTCATCCTCCGATTCGCTGCTCTCGATAGGAGGTGCTGTGACATCCTCTGGCTCTTCAACTGGTTTGGATACATGGGCCTGCCGTGCGCCCCCGATAGTGTTCAGCAAAGGTTCAACGCCACGGCGTGTGAGGAAACGAGGAATCATGGCGTTATCTATGACGGCTCGCTTTCATTCAGAGGAGCTAGCATTCAGCCAAGTTCCGATAATCGCCAGAGAACCCAGGTGAAACAATCGACCATCTACTGAGCCAACAACAATGGCCGGTGAAAGGTAGTCGTCGCGCTGTCGCTGAAAGATGTGTTGCCGAGAAAAGAAGGTGCGGGGTGCAAGCAACAGCTGAGGCAACAAGTTTTAACAGCCTTGGTCAGATAACCACCTGGGCAGTTGAAACTCAAGCGTCTGTAATTCCATGCTTCTGTTTTAGTGAATCATCCCATCATGGTCGGTAACACAGCTACGACTCACAGGAGAGATGCTTGCCGGGGACAACTCAGGTGGTGGTCTTCCTCGGTCTGATTCACCGCTGTACCTTCATGCGTACCTCCGCACCTCTTAAACTTGATATCCGGGTCCTTGGATTGTCTTCTGTGAGCAAACACCTCTCATGGCCGTTACTCCGAGCCCTCAGTCATCTATTGTCGATATGTGACCGTGACACGCTATCAGACGCGTCTCTTGTTTTACGGTTAGGTTAGACCCGAGTTCGAGTTCGAGTTCCAGTCCGAGCTAATGGTAGGTTAGGTTCAATTGTTTCAAGCGAGCCCTGGATTCTCTGCACACCTGGCACATGTACTACGTGAGCACGGTCCAGGCTCTCTGTAGGGTTCATGCATCTACAGCAGCACCCCCCTGTCTCCCATTTGAATGTGGGAACCACCTCGGCATTCCTACCCCAGGCCCGTTCCCCAGGCGAACCCAACTTGGGACGGAATACAACTTGGCTCTAACCAATGAGGACATGTTACGGGCATGATCAATCGCAGCATCAGACGGGAAATTCATAATATGCGATGAAGCAAACAGCAGCCAATACACATTCACCATGCTCGCTCGCTCGCTCGCTCGCTCTATCTTGTTCGTCCAGCGGAACAGACACGGGTATCACTTCGACTCTCAACATCAGGACTGACGAAACAGGCAGAACAGATACTATCACAGCTTCGCCATTTTGTCCTCCAGATCCTTCACCCAGCCCTCGACGACCTTCATGTTGTTCGTCATAGAAGAATCGCCCTGCTGCATGGCAGTCTCAATCTTCTCCAGTCCCTCCTTCCACTGCTTGATGTCAGAGGCCATGTCTGTCTGTCTCTTCTCGATGCGATCCAGCGTCTCGCTGGCAGTGGCCGCGTCGGCGTGGATGGCCCTCAGGGATCTCAGTCTATCCAGTAACGGCGGCAACAACGGGGTGAGGCTCTCGATGGTCGGCAGTGTGCTGTACAGCGCGTTGATCTTGGTCGTTTGCTCCAGGTCCTCCGAGTCGGGCACATCGGGAGACTGCGGGCCCGTCGCGGTCGAGGCGAGCGCCTCCTTGGCCAGTTTCGCCTGTCGCCGTGCCTTCTCGAGCTGTTCGGCCTCCTGGGTAAGCTGCCGTACCTTGCGGCTGATTGTGTCTAGCGATGACGATGATGCACCTGACAAGGTGGAGACCTGCTTCTGTAACTTCTCCAGGGTAGGCACGATGGCCCGTGGTATGCCGCCGGAGCTTAGTTCCGGCAGGGCAGAGGATCCCACGCCGATGGCCTTCTCCAGGAGTGCGAGGCGCTGGTCGAAGTCGGCAGCCTTTGCGAGTGCGTGTGTCTGCTCGTATGTCGGTGCGTATGTGACGGTATATGTAGCAGAGTCTTCCTCCACTGGTTCTCCCTGAGCGACACCCTCAACACCTTTACCAGAAGCAATAGGACCAACCCTCACGGGGCGAAATCCCAAGCCTTGTGCGAGGTCCTCATTGTGCTTCGAGATCTCGTCCAACACTTGACTCAGGGACGACAGCTCCTCCTCCTGGTGCTCCTCTTCGTCTGGAGGGTTTTCGTCCGAGGGCTGCTGTGCCTTCTGCCTTCCGTACTCCTCCTTGGCCTCCTCGATTTCGCGCTTAAGCCGGGCAATCTTCCGCGCAAGACTCTCTCCCTCATCCTCGTCGCTCAAATCTCCTAGCTCTTCGACACCGTTCTCCAGGATTCTGTGTCGCCGGCTCGACGCCTTGTATGACTTCCGCTTTCCGTTGACCCTGTCCGAGAAGTCGGCCTCCTTTGCATCCACAAGTGATGGCATAAATCGCGAACGGGCCTGGTCTATCCTCAGCCGGGAGCGCGAAATGCCGGGCGCTTCTGTCTCGTCATCGTCGAACTCATCGTCGGAAGGAGATCGTAGTGTTGTCTGCAGCCCTTTGCCTTAGTCAACAAGATTCTGACACCCAGGTGCGGGCAAAATACATACGGGCACGGTGGAGGTATCATCGGTCAGCTCTGGAGTCTCGTAGATGTCTGGCGCAGAGTCCTGTGGGCTTCATTAGCCATTGCTAGTAAGAGGGCCAGCTTCGTCGGGTCTCACCAGATCGGGCAAGGCGGCGTATTTCCTATTTAGAGCCATAACGAAGGAACGGTCAAGAGAAACTTGCTGGGCAAAAGATTAGAAGCTAATATTTGCGTGCGACAGCCTCTGTAGACAGGGTCAAGATGGAATCGTCTTCTCTAAGCTTTGTTTGCATTGAAGGTGGTATTCTTGGAGCTCAAGCCAACCAGCGAGCCCCTGACGTGGAACGCGCCCGGTGGTGCGTTTAACGCGTTGTTCCCATAGAGGCTAGTGAAGTTAGCAGCGCACCCTACCCCACGCACAGCTCCCCAACTCAGCTACAAAAAGCCCCGAAAATTTCTGTAACCATTTCCTGACTTCTCAACCTTCGCATATCGCCTTTTCGGCGCTGCGCAAACTTAAGAAAATAATCTACAGAAATAGTAAGTTGACCTCCTCGTGGCCTCGCTTTCCCAATTGTGTTACAGGATGAACAAAAAAGCATGTATTACCTGACTTCTCCTCATGATGTCTCATAATCACCAAGATCTCTGACAAAAACACAAAATCCCTGGGATTGTCGCCGCATTTCTTCGCAGCTTTCAACAGCAGCTAACCAGACGTGCGCAATCAGGTTCATATAACACATGTCTACCACCGTCCCAAAGCCTCCAAGCGGGCACTTCAATGTGCTGTACTTTGCGAGTGCCAGTACATACACGGGGAAGGAGTTTGAGGCGCTGCCCGCTCCGGTACCGCTGAGGCAGCTCTTCTCGACGCTCGAGGAGCGGTACAGCGGGATCAGGACTCAGGTCCTTAAGTCTTGTCTGGTCACCATCAATCTGGACTACGTCGACGTGCCCGAGGATAACGATGAGGGTGGCGCTGGCGAGACAGTGATCAACGAGGGTGACGAGGTAGCGATCATCCCTCCAGTCAGTTCTGGATGAGGGATTATCTAGGCAGCGTCGAGTTTTCACCATATGCAAGCTGGAATGAGACTGAACGGACGATGGAGAAGACCCTGCTTCACTATTGAAGCAGAGGCTCCTGCTCTGCAGGGCGTGACCGCAGCCGTGCCGCCCTAGATCTCCAGTCTTGCTTCCAGAATCTCCACCACCCTGGCTCCTGTCGCTGATGGTATCTGCGGATCCTCCTCGCGGCCAGGGCAAGGAGGGAGATGAGAAGGACAACGACCAGGGCCGAGGCGATGGACACAATCGAGGTCAGGCTGGTGATGGTTGATACCTGGCACCCTAATGGCCGCGTTCGGACCTCCCACCTCTCCGCCCAGTGTGGGCAGACGTTCTTGTCGTATGCCGGTGCTAGTGCCGGGATTGTGTAGTTGTTTGGCACGCAGGTCCACGACTTCATCGGGTCATTGGTCAGCGGACCGTCAAGTATGCGATAGCGTGGTCGACTCCAGGGTTGTTATTGACCTACAAATGGGCACCAGCTACATGCGTCCTCGTCGAGGCAGCTTCTACAATTTTGAAGTCTCCAGCATCGCAGCAGATGCGCGTCGCCAGGGTCTGGGAACGCCATAAGAGTCAAGGACGGTGACGAGCTTAGCATATATAATAGATCAAGGAATAAACAATCGAAGATATCATGGAATCTGTCTTATCGAAACATTCTTGAACTGTGTATAGGCCGAAACTGTAAGTGAGAACTTGCAATGATCCTGATCAGGTTCAAAAAGACGAAGAAGCTCGCGCAATTTTCAGCGGCCGGAAGCAGAAGGTCGCAATGGAGGGGCCGAAAGACCAAAGCGACGAGCTAGACCGAAACCTCGCGGCCCCAGTTCGGATCCCTGCAATCGATCACTAATGGATGTGCTTATCTGAATCATTCACGAGTTCCCTCCCATCTGTTGTCGTCCAACGAGTTCATCATTGCGATTTCTACTTCTAATTTGACTACCGTAAATAAACGATATAATCCCGATTGTTTCCCGTGCCCACAACCTGTTTTCCCCTCCGTCCGTCCATCCATCAATCCAACAACAATCCATCACGACAAAGCATCACGGCCCTCTCCCTTACTCGAACTCGATGGTTCCGGGGGGCTTGCTGGTGTAGTCGTAGCAGACGCGGCACACGCCGTGGACCGAGTTGACGATGCGCGTGGCGCACTCGGTCAGGAACTCGGCGGAGAAGGGGTAGGGGTTGGCGGTCATGAAGTCGGTGGTCTCGACGGCGCGCAGCAGCACGATGTGCTCGTAGACGCGCTTGTCGCCCATGACGCCCACGGCGCGGCTGGGGTCCAGCGCCGCGAAGGCCTGCCCGATCTTGTCGTACAGGCCCGCCTCGCGGATCATGGTGATGAAGATGTGGTCGGCCTGGCGGACCATCTCGACCCGCTCCGGCGTCGCCTCCCCGAGGATCCGGATGGCGATGCCGGGGCCGGGGAAGGGGTGGCGGCCCACGAGCACGTCGTTGATGCCGAGCTGGCGGCCCATCTCGCGCACCTCGTCCTTGAACAGCTCGCGGAGCGGCTCCAGCAGCCGGAGGCCGTGGCCCTCGGTCATGCGCGCGGGGAGACCGCCCACGTTGTGGTGCGTCTTGATCGTCTGGCTGGGTCCCTTGAAGGAAAGGGATTCGATGACGTCTGGGTATCTGCGGATGGGGGGTAAGCATTCTTGTTGTTGCTGCTGCTGCTGCGGGCTGCAACACCCTCATGCCGTCAGGACTTACAATGTTCCTTGCAGGAACCACTCTATCTTGCCAGCCTTGCTGGGGTCCGACTCGTTCTCCTTCTCTATTTTTTGGACCTGCGTGGGGTTAGAGTCATCACTTCCGTCACGGTCCCTGGTCCCGCACTACATACCTCCGCTTCGAACGCGTCAATGAAGGCACCTCCGATGAACTTCCTCTTCTTTTCCGGGTCCGTGACACCCTTGAGGCCGGCGTAGAACTCCTTGGATGCGTCCACGACCCTGAGGTTGATGCCGAGGTGCTCCTGCGGAGTGTGAGTAAGATCGCTGCCGCCTCATAGACTGTCCAGTCCTGCAGGACACCTACGTTCAAGTCTTTCTCAACTTGCTCCCGCTCCTGGTGCCGCAAGTAGCCGTGGTCGACGAGGACCGCAGTGAATCTGTGGCCGATGGCCTCGTGCATGAGCTTGGCCGCAACGGTAGAGTCAACACCGCCGCTGACGGCTCCCAGGACCCGACCGGTGGGCCCGACGAGCTTCCGTATCCGACCGATCTCCTGCTCTACAAAGTTGCCCATGGTCCAGTCCTGGGAGATGCCGCAGATGCTCACGGCGAAGTTCTTCAGCAGTTGTGTGCCGTTCGATGTGTGGGTGACTTCTGGGTGGAACTGGATTCCGTAGATGGGCTGAGTGTCGTGGGCGATGGCGGCGTACTCGGAGTTCTTGGTGGTCGCAATGGTGTGGAAGTCCTCGGGCAGCTTGGCCAGCTTGTCACCATGAGACATCCATACCTTCATGCTGCTCTCGATGCCATGGAACAGGCGGTCGGTGTGGGCGTTGATGCTCTTGGCCGTCAGCTCTGCGGAGCCGTACTCCCGGTGGACACCAGCCACAACGTTCTGGCTGTCGGCGCGGTAGGCAAGCTCCTGGAGACCGTAGCAGATTCCCAGGATGGGAATGTTGAGTTCGAGGAAAGCGGGGTCGATGTGTGGCGCTCCCTCATCGTAGACGGAGTAGGGTCCTCCACCGAGGATGAGACCGACAGGCTTGAACTTCACCTCGGAGAGCTTGGTGGTGCATGGCAGCATCTCAGAGTAGATGTTGAGCTCACGAAGCCGGCGGATGATGCTGTCCAGGTACTCTTGTCAGTCATGTGACTTGGACAAGACTGAGTCACCGAAGTGGGAGTCATCCAAGAGACTCGAAGAGATGGCTTCGGATCTGTCTTCGTCCAGGAGGAAGCTTCATGATTGTCGTGTCCAGATTTGGTGGCCGCAGTCTCAAGCACCACCCAGAAGAAGCATGTGAAACTTACAGGTGAGTATATTGGCTCCTATAATTCCTCGTCAGTAATTGGAAACTTTGACACACCCTCGTTCACGAGTGGGTTTTCACTCACCCGAAGTCCAGGACCAAGATGGTCGGGTAGACCTCATGGGGCTCAGCGCCTTCCTCAAGCTTAGCCATTTCTGCAGTACTCAGGTTGGTGAGATATTGAAGTGGCTCCTGAAGGGTCGATGTTGGAGGCACATGTAAGACGCGGTTCGAAATTTCAATACCAAAGATAAATTTTACAAGACGAGAATCCAATCGGCGGGGCACATGTAAAGTACCAAAGTACCTGACATGACATGCACCCTGGCAGGGACCTGGATTGTAGATAAAAGATAAAGGAAACCAGCTAACAGGTACTTAGAGCTAGGTACCTAGGTACCCTTGATCATCTTCAGCTGCCCACGGGCAGGTGCGTAAAAGGCATCACTGCCTTACAGGAACACGGGAACAAGCCCCACCACCACCATTCATAATCAATGCTGTACCTCTCAGACGGCAACCCAGAGAACAGAACGAAACGAAACATAACGAAACGAAGCATTCCACTCAACGACACGATAGTATACTTCCAAGGTTTTACATCTCGACATAACCATTCTACACGGCCGAACAAGCAACGGAACTCCCCAGAACCAAACCCAAACCTCCCCCAAACAGTCGCAGCCCACCAACAATACCAACCAAGAGAATCCAACCCAACCCCCATAACCCAGGGACCAGCCAACCAGCCAACCAACCAAGACAATGTCCTCCGAGACCCTCCCCATATCCCCAGGCCGCTTCGCCGAGGCCATACGCGACCTCTCCGCCGCCTCCCTCCACCTCAAGACCCTCGAGATCCGCAACAGCCTCGCCCACCTCGCCTACAGCAACTCGCAGCTCCGCCCCTTCGCCGAGGGCACCCTCGCCTCCCTCGACGCCACCGGGCCGGGCCAGCCGGACCCGGACTGCGTCGACGCCATGCGCGAGAACGAGCTGGTCATGGCGCGCATGCGCGAGCGCCTCGGGCTCGTCAGGGCCGAGGTCGAGAGGAGGGGCCTCAGCTGGTCCGAGTTCGAGGAGCCGCTGCCCAAGGAGGAGGATGGGGTGGAGGAGGAGGAGGAGGACGCCGGTGCTGGCGTTGGCCATGAGCCCGCGTCTCTGACGAACGGGGTGAATGGGCACGCTGCTGAGGGTACCGCCGCGACGACGGCGGCGTCATCAACGTCATCGTCTGGGAGGAATCCTTGGGCGGATGGCACGCTCCAGACGGGTGTTATTCGCAACGGAGAGGTGCATATGGACCCGGTGCCCGGGCAGGGGTTCGGGGTGGGAGCTACTACGATGACGGGTGCAGCAGCAACGACGACAGCAGCAGCAACAGCAGCAGCAAGTAATACAACAACGGCCGCAGCAGGGCCTGGACAGGGTACCGCGAGCGGCGGTCGATTGTCGGATGATGAGCTGCGGCGCCTGCTGGAGGAACGGCTGGCAGGAGACGGCGATGATGAGGATGGAGGCTTGCACCTGTGATTCTCCACTGGCATTTCAATGGCTCATCTGCCTCCATTTTTGAGACAGACCACGGGATAGGCATGGATGGCGTTTCATGGCAGTGGCATCATCATCACACAGAAGTATGCATTGACTGGTAGGGGGGGGGCTGGCAGGGAGAGCGGGCCAGGCATGGCACCAAATACCCATATTATGCGATTACGGACGGAAACATGAAGAAAAGGTCTCACAGAATGATGCTCTCTGGTTGCTTCTATCTATACTCTGTCTTAAGACATCGCACAGGCATCGATCCGTGAATGTTGTCCATCAATTCCAAGCTAATTCTACTCCTCTTTGATCAATATGATTTCATGCATGTCGCCTCTCCCCTGAACACCAACGCAGGACGCCTTGCAGTCTGATGAAACACTATTCCTCAATGCAGAGAACCAGCCGTGCACACGATGTAGGAGGGAACCAGAGGATTCGGCCTCCCGCGTTATGAGGGAGGTCTAATATGTTCAAGCGAAAGGAAGAAAAGGAAACCCCATAATTTCAAAAGAACTCCAAGTTGCAATGTGCTTTTCAAGCGGCTGAGCACCCGGGTGCCTAAGCCAATGCAAGTCCGCTGTCGACTGATGTGCCGAGGATCCGTTCCTTCGAAGCAGCGGCCGTGTTCGTAATGTCGTCAAACGGTCCCCTAGACGTGGGAGTGGCCGACCGAGCCGGCTCATTCATAGTGGCCAGGATCTGGGGCCGCGCGCTCTCGGTCTTCTCAGCCTTGTTGCTGGAGATTCCGGAGCTGGCAATGGTGTGCAGCTTCGGTCGCTGCGAGGCGTGCCTTTCGGGATGGTCTTGGTCCTCCTCATCCGTCTCGTCGTCCGCCTCCGACCCTGGGCCAGCTCCTTCCTTGTGCTTCGCGAGCCTCCTCTTCCTCCTGCGCTCGTATATCGTATCAGACGACTCGGATCCGGTGGTGTTGCTGCGGCTCCTAGTGGACCGCTGGCTGGAGAGGCTGCTCATCGTAGAGGCCGTTCTCGTCGTGCGGGATTTGGGCCGCGACCCGGTGATGACTGACAGCTCCGCTTGGGATGGTTTCTCCCCGTTACGGATCTTCTCCTTCACGAGCTTCTCTCCAACAAGCCTACCCAGGCCTAGCTCCTCCTTGCTAGCATGCGATGCCTGAGTCCTACGGCTCGCCACACTTGCCTGCGACCCTTTCCTGCTCACGGGCACCTTGCCCTCCATGACCTTCGCCGATGGTGGTGGCTGAAGCATCCATGCAAACTCGCCCCTTGATGCCGGTCTGCTGCTGACTACAGGTGGGTGATAGTCGTTGACGGGCGGGTTCCTGGATGGAGAGTAGTAACCATCCTGTTCCTCGTCCGTGGGCTCCCGTTCGCGCGCAGTTCTTGCGTCGAACAGCCTGCCTGCCGTGTCCCGTCCCTTAGCCATGACTTCGCGCAGTCTCTGGCCGGCCCTGATGTGCACCATCTGGTGACCCCAAAGCTCTTCGTCTTCCCGCTGGTATGGCTTGCGATTCCACTCCAGATCCGCCGAGTCCGCCACAGACATGGACATTTTAGTGCCGGCTTCCAGGTCATCTCCAACTATGGTAGTACTGCCGCCAGTTTCATTGCTGTTGAATGCGCCGGTGCTTCCTACACTGGCACCCGTATCTGTTCCTGTTCTTGCTTGCCCTGCGCTCTTGCCATTCCCGTTGCTCGCGTGCCTCGTACTCGCACCTCGTTTGGGCAGACTAGGGCCCATATTGATGTCTTCCAACCAGTATTGATTCGTGTTCTCCGGGTTGGGATGCCTGTATAGGCCGGGCTGTTCCATCTCTAATCTCGCCTTGACGACCTTTTCCCGTTTTGCCTCTTTCCGAACATCGCGACGGTGTCCGACCTTCCGGCACGGTGTGCAGGCAAGATAGTAGAACCACACCGAACGCAGGGCGGCAATGAGGCCGCCATTGTGGTCAACCATCCGATGTTCATCGTGGTCGGACATCTTTATCGTGATTAGTTGGTCGGATGTCATCGGTCAAGGTCAAATGCAAGGTCACAAGTGCCGCGTGTGTTGGGTGTCCCCACAAGTCGCCTGAGACCCTTCAAGGGAATATCTACCAACCCCAGCTGGGGCGGTTCCGCTATAGAAAAGAGTTGGCGCGGTTGAGGTTTGTAAGTCGTACGTTCTAGACAAAAAAGTAACAATGGCTTTCAGTGTGATGTTTTTGAAGGGTGGTATTGCTAGTCTTCAATATCGATGGCATGCCTCGGAACGCACGAGTTAATATCGAGTGGGTCGGCAACGCATAAGGGAGATGACGGTGTCGATCCCGCATGGGATGTGTTCCACGATCAATGGGGTTGGGCCAAGATTGTAAATTGGAGAAAGTGTTTCGAAGTAGCCCAACGGGATGGTGATGAGCGTTGGAGGACCGGTGTGTGCAAGCCAGGCAAGGCAAGGCAAGGCAAGGCAAGGAAGGTCAGGTCAGGTCGGGTCGTCGTCGGGGCCGGAGTGGTGATATAAAACGGGAATATGCTTCTGGTGGCGTTCGTCAGGTACGTAATCGGCTTCCGGAACCTTGGAAAGCTCCCGGCTCGGGGTACTTCTAAGTCGACACCTGGTTGCGAAGTTCAAGCTTCAGGGCCCAGGGAGGCAGCGGGCTTGCTATTGGGGGGTAACCTAGGTAGATAGACTGATATGATAGACAGGAGAAGAGAAGAGAATAGAATTGGGATGGGGTTGTAACACAACGATCTAGTAGTGAGAAGAAGAAGGGGGGCAAGACTAGCTGGGATAAAAAAGGCACGGCAGATTGACGATATCAGGGGGTGATAGATGGCTGTCCCCTCTCACACGGTCGGCTAATCTGACACGGAGATGACGCGGGAGGGCCCTTGTTGCCAGAGAGAAGCGAAAGTCGGGAGCTTGGAAGCTTGGAAGCTTGGAGGCCCGGAAGTCCAAGGAATGAGGGCTTCAAGCGGGTAGGTACTTGGTAGGTAGGACCAGGACAGGAAGGAAATAGGGAAGGTGAATTGAGGATGGGAAACCGGGTTGTTGTTGGATACACCAAAGGTGGTTGAGGTGGATGAGGAAGATGGATTGATTGGCGAGAGCGGGAGGCAATTTGAATTGGTTCAAAAGCGGAAAGAGGATGGGCGGACGCACTGCCACTGCCACTGCCACTGCTACTGCTACTTCAGCAGGCACATTGGAGACAAACAAGCCAGCAAACTAGCAAACTAGCAAACCAGCAAACCCTGGGACCTCGGGGCCTTGGGGCCTTGGGGCCTTGGGACCTTAGAACCTCGGGGTTTTGGAACCTTCGGGACCTTTGAGAACATTGAACAATGCAAGGGTCCCAGGGATTTCCGGGGTCTTTTATGGTTCCATCTACCTAGGTACCTACCTAGGTACTCAAGTAGGTGCTCCTCACACCCACAGGGGGCCCACGGCGGCTTCGGCTTGGGGCACGGGCATAGGCATGGGCAAGGTCATGGTCACAAAGCTACACGGGTGCCCCAGTCATGTAGACTGACTGACTAACTACTTTAATAGGCAGTCAGTTTCGACAGAGGGGCCAAGAGGCCCTTCTTAAATCAGCAGGCGCAAAACAGCGGGTTGATCACATCTTTCTGCAATTCGTGGATACTAGATATGTCCCAAGGTTAGTGGCGCCGAGGTCAATCGACAGTAGCGAGGGGCAGTTCGACACGAGTACAATGTAACGTATGTACTCACACACAGTCGACTGCGATAAGGTTTCACGCCACATGCATACCATTGTAGGGATGCTTTATACATCAGATGTCCCAAGCTGCTGGGTTACACCACTGGGTTCCAAGGTTTACCCGCCTGCAGGTGTGCCACTGATCAATCCGCTGCAATCCGAAACAACGACCGCTTCTTTCTACTGGTTCTCCGTGATCGAGTGCTAATGCAGGGATGCCCCCCCCCTAATGCATCACCCGCGCTGCCGCATATTCCAGAACAGGAGATTTTCCACCAGGATGGGATTGGTGGTGTGCACTGGTACATCGGTGCACTTGCACCCCCTCCCTACGCTACTGCCAGGCCTGGTGCACTTGGTGGGCTGAGTGCCGCCCGAAGTGCACGTTACTATAACGTGTCTGCGTGTGCGCTCGTGGTCCACCAACAACCGAAGTGAGGCAACCCCGCCGCCAATATCGTACCTTGGACCCCTGAGAGGGACTTGTCTGGAGATCACCGACACACGAGATACAGACAAGGTCAAGATAGTTATGGTTCAGGGTGCCTTTGTTTTCCCGGACGGGGACATCTCATGGTCTCCGATTTCCCTGTCCGGCATCAAGAAACATAACAGCACAAGGACGAGAGGTCGTCAAGGGCCGCAACACAACAAGCAGCCTCGTCGTACTCTAGAAAACATCGACTGAATGGCAAAGTCGAACAGCCGTATCAAGAGGTAGGGCACATCTGAAAATGGTGGCGATGATGCTAGCAAAGCCAACAGAGACGGGGAGCGAATTCTAAGGGGCTCGCATCATCTATAGTACGCCCGAGCCAGGGGCCAACGTAGCAACACGTTACAGGTAAACAAAAAAAAACTTAAATCCATGTTAACAGCCTGGGAGGCGACGGGAGAGTCGTTGCCCACTCGAGTATTTCAGCAGGTACAACTTGTGCCTGCTTTTATGAGAGCCACCCTTCCCCTCGCCTCGAATTTACTCGGCGTTCTAGAGCTGGACATTTTTCCTGGTATGTTCGTCAAAGTTTCGCGGATACCTTCACCAATTAGCTTACAAGACGCTGATCCTATAGAGCAACAAGATAGACAACAACATCTGCATGCAGAACCAAATGGAAACCCTCGCCTGGGCTGTACAAGGAACCTGGGGGTTTCGACCTGATCTACAACACCATCGGTAAGTTGTAGATTGATGTCGTGATAAGCCATTGCTACAATTTTATCTCTAGTATAGTTGGGAGCCTTTCCTCGCTCAAGGGCGGTGTGTTAGTGCACTATGTCGCCACTTGACATCGGGCCCCAGTAGCCGTCAACTGGTTGGGGAGAACCCAGTCAAATCGAACCACTCTACGGGCATAAGCACTGTCTTTCTCATCACGTTCGGACTTTGCTATCCTGCGTGCCGTAAAGACCGACAACACTAGTGGATGAGACCTTCGGGAAGCTGAACTTAGGAGGGGACACTGGGAAGTGGAATCGCATACTGACACTTTCTGTCGTGGGAAAATATCGACCGCGACACGGCGGCCGCGTCCACGACTTCCAGCCCCTGGTCGTCACTGGTCTTGCCACGGATGGCAACGTCAGCCTGGCGAGCACTAACACGCCGTATTGCTGAGTTAGAGCACCAAACCAAGACATCACGTATCGGGACGCAACTTCGACGATCCAACTTGGGCAGCACATCATGCGGCAGCAACTTCCAGAGGCCGTCAAGCAGCACCAGGACAGGCAGCCCTTAAGCTGATATACCCAGGTCAGCTATTTCCGAGGGATCAGCCTCGTCCCCCGAAATGGCGTGCTGTTCGAAATCGTAAAGAGTGAGTGATCATTGCTCTTTAAGCCATGCTCATATCAATTCTTCACAAAAGCCGCGCTTGCAAGACGGTGAAGTCATTACACCCAGGAAGCGAGGACAGTCACCGACCCTCGGGGATCTTGGACGCGAGCATGCAAGGAACTCGTGCTTGCTGCCAGACAACTATATGTTGCAGAGTCGGGCTATCGTAAATGACACAAATTACCCTGGTGTTGGTAGAAAATATTTACCCAAGCTTCACTGAATCGTTCATCATCGTATTCTAAAACCAACATACCTTTGCTTGGTTTCAATACGTTGCTTCTCGTCAGGTCCTGCATTCCCTAGCGCAGCACGACTTGTGTGGAGACCAGAAGACATGAGCATAGAAGCAATGCATTGTGTGTAAAAGCTAATCGAACGAAGGGAACATGTTTTGGAAATAAAATATAGATACTCAAATACATATGAGCTCAGGTTAGGGGTTGAGAACAGTTATCTTTTCATGACCTATGTTCATTTTGCCGTTCCGCTTCAGTTCAGTGTCCTCACTGAATGCCAGCAAAAACCTCCTGGGTGTGAGCCCAAATCTTCTTGTCAATGCCTCGCCTCCTGTAATCCTCGAGGACTTTCTCATTGTTGACGGAATCGCCGTTCTCATCGAGCAAGAAGACACCACCTTTGCTCCGCTCGGCCTTCCGCAGTCCTCCAGCGAGCGGTACCACGCCGTCGTTGACGCTGTACCGCGCACTGGTGGCAGTGAACAAGCCCCTCTGGCCCGCCTCGTCTATGTCCCTGGCGAAGAGCTTGACCACCGGCGCTACGAGGTAACGGAGTACCGCGCCCCCAAAACCGCTCTTGATGCGGTAAAACAGTGGCGTGGCCACGAGCCCGGGGAATTGGTGGGCGAAGCTGATGCGAGGGTTCTCGGACGCGAAGTGTTCCATCGATAGAGTTAACATGGTGGTAGCATGGGAGCCGCTGGAAGAGACCGAAAAGTTCTTCGGATCTCCCAGAGATAGGTCGTCCTCGTGGATCGGGCCCTCTCTCCCGCCCGCGAGTATATTCACGACACGCGGACTCCGGGCTTCGTTCAGTAGAGGTAGCAGAAGTTGGGTAATCCGAGTGCGGGAGTAGTACCGCGTCGTCAGACTAGCGTCGAGCCCCTCGCTGGTGTCTAAAGCGACTGAGGAGTACATGGCAATGTAAATTTGGGAACTTGACGGGTGCTTGACTAATCACCTTGTCTTCCATCCAGCGAGAAAAAGCCCACCGACATGAAGAGCAAGTCTAGAGAGGACTCCTTGGCTTTGACGAGCTCGGCTACCTTCCCAGCGTCTTTGATGAGTGAAACATTCTTTCCGATGATTTCGTATTTGCCGCGGGGGTTCAGCTTGCGCAATTCGTCTGCGATAGGAGCGGCGGCGGCTGCGTTACGGGCAACAAAATAGACCCGAGGCTCGGAGGCGTTCTGCGCGAACTGCTTGAGGACCCCAAGGCCAATACCGGAGGTTGCGCCTACGAATAGGGCGACAAAGGGTCCCTTCACGCTCGAGAGGCGGCTGTTGGAACTAACCATGGTTTGAAGATCAACCATGTTGACGACGGTCGCAGAAACACGAGTTTCTGCAGCTGCGAGAATGAATGTATCGTGAAGATAGAATGAGACACAGCGCGTCTGAATTGTCACTACATATGTGATATGGGCTTCCTTTAAATATACCACAGTTCGTACATATCTACTTTCCTAAGGATGAGCTAGCTTACACGCCGGAGTTGTTTGCAACTCCGAAGTCCTTCGTCACATATTACTAAGTCTATATGTAGGTACTAGTAGATAGTGTCGCATATAGAGCATTGATGATCTATCTACCAGTGACCGCCGCAGTTACCTGGATGGCGAGACTGGCAGCGGCAATTTATTCAAGGACAATTTGAAAGTTCTATGCTTGACCCAACAGAGGCTTAACCGCGAAAATATGCCGTATGTGCACCAATACTCTCAACCCGCCGCTTGTCTTGCTGGGCACCTGGGAGCTATCTTCAGGGCAGACGGGATGACTACCTATGTACCTACTGTACCTTAGTAGGTGATCAAGGCAAATCGAGAAACAATAAAAGCGTCCAGCTCTCTAGAGTGTTTTTGGAACCATCCGACCAGCAACGTGGAATAGCTAGCACTTGAGTAGCAACTGCTTGACGCGAAAAGCTGGGTACCCTAGGGTATATGCTAGCTCTTGGCTGAGAGACTGGTTGATCCAAAGCAAACCATACACCCTCTTGTATCTCCCAGGCTGGAGGTATATAGTGATTTATCAAAGGACTGTCAAGAACTACAATTGGAAGAGCAAGTGGCCTTGATGCAACAGAACGACCGGTCCCCGAGGTCATGACCCATATCTCATAGCTGCTCTACTCTCGAAGTGGAAACGGGCACATAAGCAAGCTTGACCTGTAGCAGTAGATCCTGCGGACGATCGCCAACAGTAACTGATGCATACTCATTTACATCCAGCGAAGGGCACAGCTGGCTGTCAGGCGTACAGCTGAATTTGAAGTACCGTAGTAGTGAAATGGGTTTTGGTCTGCAGTCAAGGGACATCTGACCATCTGTATGACAACCCAAGACTGGGAAGGATAGTCAATGCAGTGTGCTGCTATTGCCGATAGCCTCTATCGCTTACTCACTTTCCATCGAAATAGGCAGGTAAGTGAAAACAGTCGCAGTGGGCTGTCAGATGTACAGCCAAGGTTGAAGTGATGTGGTAGTTATACCCGGTCTGGTTTGCAGATAAGGCACATGTGACCATCTATATGGCACCCCATGACTGGGAAGCATACTCCATGGAGTATGGTATGATCTACAGTCAATCAAAAGGGCCTCGAGAATCAGGATTTAGCTATGGGGGATCTTTGCAGACCGGCAATCGTTTCCAGATGGCACGGCTCCAATATATGTCCGAAAAGGAACATGTTTCAAATTCCATTATATGTAGGCATGGTGAGGAGCCCTCACTTGGACGAGCTTGCTGGACATATATCCGAGTCTCTCTGCTATAGTGGCGGCACCTGTGTCCGAACACATTTCTGTATGATCCTGGTAGCAAAGCCTTCATCATGATAATTGTTCGGGTACTCTTGGCTAGCCTCGTGTTTTTTGAGGGCACGATTTTCACGGTCATCCGGTCGAAAAAGAGCAAGTTACTGTTTCCAATCCTAAAATGAAGGTCATGTCTAATATTTGACCAGCCGGCATGAGGTCCTTGTCAACCTCCAGCCAAGACAGTCTAGTGACAGCGGTCCCTCTTGTCGTGCAGTCTGCGGCTCTTGCGGAAGTTCATGCTCGGTGAAAACCAAGAAACGGAGCCTTCTCGATGAGGTGACGGCCAATGCTACATTTCTCGACGACTTGGATGATGGAACTAGTCCTCATGAGCTGTCCAAGCGGGTCCTTCGAGCTGTTCGTCAGAGTCAAATAGCTAATTATCTCGATACAACAACGAAGGCACTCACAAACCCGGCAATTAATCCTAATAGCAATCTTATCAGCCTTGTATATTACAGTAAATCTAAAATTATCTCGGTCTTCTTGTTATTGGTGAAAGTGCTGGACTTGGAAATAAGGGCCGTGAGAGAAGCTGTCCCGAGCAAAACCCCATCAATCTTCTCATTCTCAAAACTTACATATCCATAGATGTCTAACAGAAACTATTTAGAGAACGGAAATGATTATTCTTTTGCTAGGCTGAAAAGGTCTTCCGACTTCAGCGCAAATGATCTGAACATCGGTACTGCGGGCCTCGAGGGGTGCACAGTCCTAACTGTTGCATCTAGTGAAGCCGTTTATATGGTAAGTCTGCACCTTCATTGCATGTGGTACGGTACCACTTACCCGTGTCTAATTTGCCGGATGCCAGGGACACTTTTTCGAGAATCTCGCATGGGCCCCGGATGCAGAATATGAAATCGACTCCGACACGGCCTTCCAGGAAAATTGCCTTAATCTCATCACGGACAACGGGAATACATGGAGAGCCAAAGGCGATGCAATCGATCCAAGTCTATTCATTGACTTCAATCCCGTAGCTTTCATTATGACGCCCCGTCAAGATCAAGATGATCCTACCGACGAGGTGCCAAATCCTCCAGTGCCAGGTCCTAAAACCCAACAATACCAAGCTAAGGTGGAACAACTTGTGGCGACCCTGCAAGGATTGATCCCAGGCCTGTCGGTTATTTTCTACAATTACATCGCAATGGAATTAGAAGATTATGAAACCGAATACCAGGGCGTAGCCTTGTTTGAGTATGATCCGAATGCGGATGGCCATGGGAACGCGAACTTTAGGATCTGGTACGAGGCAGCGACGGAGGATGCATGGGGGATGGGAATACTCGTTGACCCTTATAACTCGTGAGATATCTGGATGATCTTCTGTCCTGCGTGTAGCTTGTTTGAGAAGCAGGTAGTCTCTACCATCTTCTAGCAACAGCAATCGACATCATTCCCACATGCCACGATACCTACTCGCGTGCGTCAATATCTGCAAATCCGTTGCCCACGGGAGGGCCAAATTCCAGCCTCTTAGCCTGTCTCCACCGCATAACTTGTCCGGATCCCTTAGGCCGACCTGGAGGCAACCTATAACGAACGGCTTCCTTCGCATCACTCGCTTGTCGTATAAGTGTGCTGGGCCCTACTGTACCGCGTATATACGTAAATTTGGAGCTGCCGGGGATTTCAAAGTGAATAAGAGGAGTCCCCTGATATAAATCGTCAAGATGATAAGACTTAATAGAACTGTCCTGGCCGTTCATGTAATCCAAGATTGGAGTATATGTCCCGGTATTGAGATGGATATCCGTTAATATCAAGGCCTCCGGGCGGATAGTTTGGAGAAGGTATAACAGATCCGTCTCTGATATAAAGACACCGCGTAGACGGCAGCTCTGGATATGCAATGACGTACGGGAGCCAGCGCCAATGCTGCTCTCCAGGGAAGTATCGGGTAGGGTTGTGGTAGACATCTCTCTTCCAAGGTCGTACCAGTGGAAATCCAAGCCTCCTAGCTCTAGTGTTGCATGCCATGACTGTATGATAGCCCGAAAGACTTGACATGAATAACGGCTTTGTTGCCGCCTGATAGTATCTGGGGTCTGCTGAACCGATTCTTCCTCTTCAGATAATTCACGCGCAGCACGGTACGGAGCCGATAGACTTAGTTCTAACTTCCTCAGCGATCCGAAGACCTGCGCTGATGCGAAGATCCCGGCAGAGGCTATGAAGACGTCGCATGCGAGGCTACAGCCCGTAACAGTGCTGAAAATATCCAGATGCTCGCCCACAGATACCTGGGACTCCTCTAGCGCCGTAATAGTAGTACGGAAGGTGCGTGCTGCCGCGTCCCAGATGGCTCTCCAGCCGTGCCGGACGCGGATATCGTCGGGAAGAACCAGCTCCCCGCCGACACGCCCGGCGAGTCCGAGGGTAAGCGAATCGAGCCCACCGCTCGGGGAGCGGTGTCTCAGATTGCGGAATGCGTCAGTTAGGAGACGACCATGCTCGGGGACATCGTCCGTAGTTATTTCTTCGTCTGAGACGATGCCAGTGAGTGTGCAGTTGCGTAAGAGACACCCGAAGCGGCCCTGGCCTGTAATCCGCACGAACTTTTGCAGAGCCGTCGTTGTCAGCTTGACGTCCTTATAACGGAACGCGTTGCCAAATTGCTGGGACGTCTTATCCTCAATCCTTCGACAGGTCAGGCGGAGAGAGGTGATATCGCCGAGCTCCAGGGATGTCATGATAAGCTCGATGAGCTCGGTTGGGAAGACTTCGAGGGCTGCCATCGTGATTGCTGTGCTTATAGCAGCCTGAGGGGAGGCTATCAAGAAAGAGACGGCCGGGTGTGATAGATCAAAGGACGGTCCGCAAAGTGAAGCGGTACAATGTCAAAGTATAAGGCAATGCTACAGGTATCGTAATTTGCATGAGAGCTTGATTGTAAAGGAGGGATCCTTGTGGTCGACAGGAAGTATTACGATTTGCGTGCATTATATAGGTGGGGGCTATTTTATACCTGTAGTTAAATCGGAGCACCGGACATCTAAGCCGTGAGTAGCGCTAAGCCCGAATGGGGGATGCTGCTCAACAGCGTGTCCTCGATCCCACTGTCTGCGATAATAATCTCGTTCAAGTCCAATTATCTTTTACCTGTCCATTCCAGGTCTGCCCTCCGGCCTCGGTTGCGCACCTGCCTGCCTCTTTTAACGTAAATATGACAGAGCTAGAGTTAATAGCATCTATATTCCCTTCCCAGGGTTATAATTATGCGGCTTTACCGTCCCCTACCCATATCCGTCTCATCGAGCTTCAGTCATCACCAGACCCTTTGTCCCCTCTCAGAGCATCCTTCCTGGTGACAGACTTGGACGACTATGATGATGGTCCTACATACGAAGCCTTGTCGTACACGTGTACTTGTCTGGCTGGGAGAGTCGGAACAGGTTGAATGGTCCATGGTTTATCTGGCTGGAAAGGCGCGAAGGGCAAAGCGCGGAGCTACCACTGCCAGTTCGAGGTTGGAAGAAGCCCTCACAGCATTGTTATCCTCTCCTTGGTTTGGCAGGCGCTGGATCATTCAGGAATGTGTCCTCAACCCTGACGTGTTGCTCTGCGGTGGCTCGTCTGAAATAACATGGTCGCGGCTGGCAACCACAGTATCAGGCTCTTTTCTCGATGATGAAACAATAAGCATGCCCGTGCCAGCAGTTTGAACCGTCTCGACGATGTTCGATCTTTGGAAGTTTTGGACAGTGGGAGAAACATTGAATGTCGACTGTAGCCTGATGACGCTACTCGAGCAGTCTGAAGCTTCGGATTGTTCAGACGCCAGGGACAGGATATATGTTGTGGCTGGGCTTGCTCAGGATGTGACCTTGTCCATCGGCCACACAGATATACCTACAAATGTTGAGGATGAGCCCGGGGCCGAGACGCCAGCACGTCTGGTGATTGAGTCGGATTATCGCTTTCCTGCAGACGAACTTTTCACGAGGGTAGCTGAGTCCATATATCACCGGGACAATCTGCACGGGTGGCTGTGGCTGCTATGTCAAGCAGGTAGCCGCCGCTCTCATCCGGAAGAGGATCCCAATGGCTCAATGCGTGGCGGGGGACTTCCTTCTTGGGTGCCCAACTGGCACCTGCAAATGACCTGCAACCCGCTACAATATCCATATCCTCTGATTATTCGGGGTCCAAATTAACGGGAGAAATGAGGTCAGCCAGGTCCGACGGTTACCAGATGGTCGATCCATCGTAACCGCCAATATGCGATGTGTTGTTACTATGCCAAAGCAGGGGTTGCAGCCATTAGCTATCATTTTCAACGTGTGGATGCCTCTATGGCGGCAAGCCTTCGGCTCAGCTAGCCGGACCCGGAATGTCAGTGGCTCGTGAGGCTGGAGCTTCTGGAGGTTGAATGGATAAGCGCGATATATCCCTCGAGACTTGACTATGAGGCTAAAAGACTTTGGCTGGTTCAAACTTTTGATATGCTATGTCGGAGATATAAGCATCATTCACAGACCAAAGAGGTAAGGATTGAGCCAACTATCTTCAATATTCTCGCACTTTTTTACCCTTCAATGAGAGTTGCCACAATTTCGGGGCTGACACTGTAATTGCCTCAGGACTGCGATGATGACTATGGCCAAGCCGCCGATGATATATACCAGGCAAGGCGGCGCGAAGTCATCAGAACCTTTGCTTGTACACTTTCAGGTGGCGGCTGCCTTGTCGATTCACTCGATGCACGCCACAGGCATTATCTGAAGTGACTGATGCCAGACAAGCCAATTCCTGACCCCGATACTGTAGCTCCGAAAAGTCTAAGGTGGTTTCGAAAGGTAGACCACGGATCGGCACGATACGGCCCACACGTCAAAGAGCGACTCCCTCATTCCTCAACAAAGAAATGACTTCAATACATGAAAATACATCAAATTGATCATCAGAAACTGAAGGTGTTGACAGTGTAAAGTGTAATCTCTCAGCCCCCAACTGGAGCCTGTGGACATCCTTGGTCGAAGCGAACTTCAAGTTCGTGTGTCCATCTTCCTTTGGAGATGTGCCAGCTGCATATACCTCTCATTCTACGGCCACTGAACCTTCTGAAGAAGGAGCTTCTGAGTACATTTCCCCTTGAACTGATAGTTTTGACGATCTGATTAGGCACGCAGATCAATGATTATCCTAGGGTGACCTATTCGACCTTGTCTTATCCCTGAAGCTGTCCCAGAGCCTTGTGGCAGCCTATGGGGTGGTGTTTTCGGCTGTTCCTTTTGCATAATCCTGATCTTCGATGAGAATGGGGCTCATCAATGGCTCCGACATCCGTGCTGGCCACAGTCCACTCGCCTTCCAGCCACTCTTGATATTTGAAGCCGTCAGACCTTATACGTACCTAGGAGTAATTTGATCACATTGACCAGTTGACAGTATCCTGTACTATTACTTATAATCAAATGAGAAGTTATATCTCGATGCGTACGTTTTATCATTGGGCCAGCCAATTGAGTTATATTGATAGGCTAAGCAAGTGAAGGCTCTGCATATTATACCATGCTCGACTTGATAATCCAAGACTGGCCGGATAATATGCAGAAGCATCGAAGTATTCAAAAAGCCTGCTACACCAGTTGATCCCAAACTCCAAGCCATGCAATCCCAAAATGAATCCAATGAGCGCCGCCTCATGCGATCCTTTAACTTTTCCTCATTCCATCACCGGACAAAATGTTTCATCGAACTTCGGAGTTTGAGAAGACATATGCCAGGTGGGAGCAACGAAACCACGTCAGGACATTTTAGTCTTTCTTTGCAGGAAGCATATGGATCTTCTTCCCCTCAGCATTCTTCTGGAGAACCTCCTTGCAACCATCCTTTCCTTCAGGGTTGGTACCACTGTACTTGGTGCACGGGTTAACCCACTTGGCAGCTTGACCTGCAATGCCATAGTTGCCATAGCAAGCCATCTTGGCCCCAGTAGCCGGGATCGACCAGCCTTTGTTCTTCAAGATAGCCAGGGCATTCATCTCGGCGCAATTAGCACGGTTCTTGTGGTTGCCGTCCGTTACTATATCGCACGTCTGGACAGATTGCTTTTGTGGCCCGACCGCCTTGAGAGAGGTATCGAGAATCCAGCCTTTACTGGGGACAAAGAGGGCGCAGCCGATAGAGGACTCGGGCTTCTTCGCCTTTTTAGCTGCAGCTATAGCATTATTCCAGCTAGTCTTAGCGGCGGTGTAGACCTCGTCGTCGGTAACGGTTGTGGCTGTACTGGTGTCGACCTCTTCGTACCAGAAGCCGCCGCCGTATGTACCAGATGCCGCGACAGAGGTGTAGGTCATTTTCTCTCCGACGCCTGACCGAGGCAGCAGGGCTGTGTCAAAGGCATCGCGCTCGATGAGTTCCGGCTCGAGAAGTTCTAAGTCTCTCTCGAGGATGTTGCGGTCGACCGCAGCACCCCAGACCTGTGTCAGGGCGGCAGCAAGAACGAGAACTTTCGAAAGACTGAGGGCGACCATTTTGAATGAAATGCAAGATGGATCAGGGAAAGGTATGGGCTAGTTGTGTGTAGATATGTGAAGGAGGTGTCTGATACCAGATCAGAGCAGAACTCAGACAGAAGCAGGTTTGAAAGTAAAGGTGATGGAAAGTATGAAGATGAAATGATGATTGATGTTGATGATGATACAGATATCTCTAATCCAGTTCAGTCGATATTGAAGCCTCCCTTTATAATAGTTTCTCTATGGAGACTCTACGGGGACTCTACGGGGACTTCGCAAGGCGCTCCCACAATTGAACATGGAGATAGCTTCCTTTCCTTCCTGGCCCAGCCTCGTATATTGACAGGCCAGACTATTCCGGCCTTGCAGGCCATCGAAGGCCTAATCCAAACCATCTGCAGGATTGACCGCAAGGCAGAAGGAGTTGCGGATTACAAAACTGGAAACACTTTCCAAGACCCGTCTTACTAACTTTGGAGGATGTCCAGTGATTATTTGGTGCTGCGGTGGATTAGAAGCACTAAAACAGCGATCAAAACAATGCTCAATCCTCCGCTCCATGGCCGGCTAAATATAGGCATGAAATGTGGGTTTCGTGGCCGGCTGTGTAATCATACTGTAGACATACATAGTAAAGTGCCCCACTAGGATGCACTAGGAAGTCGGGCTGAGATCTGAGATCACCCTGGGGCACTGAGTGGAGGAACGGGCCGACTCATAAGTCATACATATAAGGCTGTCCAGCCTCCCGCATGACATGTGAACCAGACAACGACAAATACAAATCACGCACACCACTTGATCATCGACTTCTAGTCTCATTGATTCCATGTATACCTCTATCTTTTGAGCTCTCCTCACCTTCTCATGAAAACCCATGCCCGGTAGAAATCTCACCAGGTTCCTCACAATGGTCAAACCTCCCGCCAAAACCTGGGGGTTCACCTCCCTTCCAGCAGAACTCCGCCTGCAAATCCTGGCCAACACCCACCTAGGTCCTCCCTCGACAGGTGGCTACGATCCGAGTTTTGGTGTCCTGCAAGTTCGCGATGGACGTGCTAGGCCTAACCATTATCACCCACAACCATGGGATGGCCCTGAAGATTGGCCGAAATGGTGATTGAACCCTGCCCACCCTCTTACCTTCGCCTATACCTACGCTCGTATGCTTATACAACTCAGCAGCACCTCTCCCGAGACCCACGGCACACACCAGCCTCAGTGCCGATGCCGAATCATCCCCACCCAGCTGTTCACAGTCTCCCGCCAAACGTCCACCGAGGCTCTGGAAGTGTTCTACACCAACCTGCACCTGGACCTCGACCCTTGCTCCTCAGTCACCTTCTTCCGCTCCCTCTCCCCGCAGAACATCCATCGCCTCCGCCGTCTCACTTTCTTCTTTACGCCCGTGCAGGTGCAGTTCTGGTGCGATGGTGCCGCCACGCCAGGCTACCCCGAGCTGCCTTCAACCGATATGGAATACTATAGAGAACACGCTGTCAAGCCGCCGGATCAAGCCTTCTATCGCCGAACCTGGCGCGAGGTCATCGCCCTCCTCGCCGCGCATGCAGACTTGCCCCGGTTATCGCTGACAATCGATATGAGCGAGGGTACGTGGGCATACGTCGAGACACCGTTGATGTGGGCGGGCGAGATCATGGAGGCCGATGAAATCGTCCCGATGTTCAGATTCATATACGACCACTATATCGACGTCTTTACCGCCCTCTGCGAGCTTCGAGGGCTGGGGGCGCTGGAGGTGGAAATAGGAGCGTTCGATCAGCTAAAACCGTGGTTGGAGCGAGAGGTGCTTGGGCGGGAGAGCCCGGAGCCGAAGTACGAGTCGAAACATAAGCAACGAATGTGGGAGGAATTGTGGAAACGTCCGCGGTGGTTTCAACGTGTACCACCGTGGCATGATATGGATAGGAGGCTGGAGGGCTCGAATTACCGGCCGACGTGACTGATGGGAGTCAATCCAGTGAGAGAATGGCAAATTCAGCGGAAGTCTTATTTGTTCGTCTAGTTCAGGTGACGGTGCAAAATTGACAACCGTTTGCAGACTTTTACCAGATATTACCAGGATGGTGATGTGGACATCTACCTGCAATGTTGTGCGCACAAAAGACTTCCCGAGCACGAAAGGAGGCTGGGTGACTTGGTTCTGACCTGGACGGCGTAAGTGGGTATTCTAAACGGCATTGAGAAGGGGTGAGTTTGCAGAAGGAATAAAAGAAAAGACAAGAAAAAAAGAACGCCCCCCGCCCCCTAGTTATACACCAGCGCATGGTATGTTCGGTCCGCGAGAGAGCTGCGCCGGCGGACGACGTTGATCAAGCGCGGTCCCATCTTATCTGGTAGACACAATATGTAGGTTACGTACTGTGTACCTCAAGGTATATGCATTAACCCTATTTTTATTTCCGTGAACGGTCTTGTTGTAGTCTGATATTTGTGGCTTAGGTCCACTCCGGAAGTTGATGGGGACCATGGTAGAGCAGATTTCGGGTGCCTTGTCAGCACTTTTACTTGTACCTTGTCGGTTTGGGCCTGTTGGGTTGTTCGTTGTCAGACTCTTGAGTTATCGGGCTTGTCTCAAGTCACCCTTCTGACTGCAGTGGGCAGGATATGTGGTTACCTATCGTTGCGTACACGTTCAACCCGTGCCCACTTTAAGATAGACTACCCACGCCGAGGGGCCGCTGTGATCTGGTCGACATCGTCGCCAAGATCAGCTTGAGTAATCTCCTCTTGTGGTCTTACCGGATGCCTTGCTGGGGATTGCTCGCCTCCTTTCTCCAGCCTGAGGAACATGGCCAACATGCCCAAATCGTAAGAAGATTTCAGGGCGCCGGCCACGACAAAGGCAATCCAGAACCTATCCTCCCCGGCTAGAAAACCAGTGAACGTTGGGCCGCCACTTTGACTGAGCGTCTTAACCACATTCACAATTCCCATCACGGCTGTCCGTTCCTCAGCTTGAACGACCTTGCTCAGGAAGGCCGATCGTGGGGCCTGGTCCATGCTTGCGAGAGTGCCACGGCCGATCAACAAGATGACTGTGAGCCAGACGGATCGCGGCGTCGGCAACAGCATGAGAAAAATGGCAGATGGGAGGTGAGTGAAGACCATGGTCTTGACGAGCCCAATGCGCTTGGATATTGCTGAAGCGAAGATGTTGCCTATGCTCGACATGACCCAGGTTGCAGACATGATATTGCCCACAGTGCTCTTTGGCATGTGGAATTTTCCGTCCACGTAGTAGTTGATGAGCGAGTATGGTACCATCCCGCTTGCTAGGCTATCCACGGCGAAGAGTAGGCATAATCTGAGCAGGGTGAAGTCCTTGCGATCCCGCGTTCTTGCAAACAGCTGCTTGAGCCCGATCTTGGACTTCTTGGGCGGAGATGTTGGGGCTGCTGACGTGGGGGGCAGTGGCTCGCTGTCTCTGTCGCCATCCTGTGGCTCACGATCTCCTGCGAGCAACGCGCTGCGCTCGTTCTGGTCGGCTGGCTCGGGTGCACTGGATTCGCGCTTGACTGTTTGCTGCCCGTGAACCTCGCACCGCGAGCTCAAGAGGAAAGTGAGCACGCCCTTGACCAGCCCAACAAGCGCATAGAGCCAGAACACCACTCGGTAAGCATCCAGCTCTTCCCAGCCAGCCCGTCTCTTGAAACCCTCGACGACCCACCCGGCTCCCATCGAGCCCACGGCGCTCCCCAAAGTGCCAACTACAACGTACCAGGCGAAAACGTCAGGCCGTCCTTCCTCGCCGGCCAGCCCTGCAAGGGTGCTCTCCTCGACCGCCCGGAACGGTCCGATCTCGTTGCCAGACACAGAGATAACGCCAATTATAGCAGCGATCAGGAGGAGCCAGTAATTACTTCCCAGGGCGAAGACGATCCCAGAGAGCAGCATAGAGACGGAGCCGAGCAGGAGGGTTCGCCGCCGTCCCATACTATCAGCCACAAGCGTCAGGAAAAGCGAGACTAGGACATCGCCGAGCAGGGTCAGCGTCATGAAGAGGCCGATCCTGACGTCGGTGAATCCGAGTGCGGAAAAGAACATGGCGAGGATGAGCGAGATGCCGCCGTAGGCGAGCATCCGCAGGAATCTGGTGAGGAAGATAACGTGCACATCTCGAGGAGCGTGGAGGACGGTGAAAAAGCCGAGCTCGTTGGCGACCTTGTGCAAAGTGACGGCCATAGCTGGTTGGCCGGGCAGGTATTCCGTTGTCTTGAAAGGGAGAGTGGTACGATCCAGCTTGTTGGAAGATAGAAAAGCAAAAGCTTGCCACTAATGATAGTTTCGCTTACATAATTCCGGCCCCCTTCTTGTAAGGCACCAGGTTGCCTCAACAAGAGCTGACCCTATACACCAGAAACAGTACATACTTCCCAGGGTTTCTAACCGAAATCAAAATGAACAGCATGAACATCCGGAATAACAAAAACAAAACAACAAATAGTCGATACTTTATTCTAATAATTATAAAAAAAAATAGGAGTCCGATCAGTCTGATGAATTATTCATATGGCCGGGACCCTAGGGTACGACCAAAGGGGGGGCCCGCTGGAGGGAACAAGTAGCGGCTTATATTCTCGAGCTCCGGATTAAAAGACAACCAACGCTCGGGTCTGAACGCATGTGGCTGGTCGAAGATTCTTGGGTCTAAAGAAATCTCTGCGATTGTCATTCCAACAGCATTCTACGTGCCATTAATTAGCAAGTTGACATGAAAGTTGATTCGATTGTGGAGACGAAATTGCTGTGGCCTCACCACTTCCACATACGCCGTGTGCAATTGTCCAGTCTTGGTATTGAAGAATCTAATGAGGACAAACAAGCGGCAAGCGTGAATTCTTTGATCGAACAATACGTAGAGACTCCTTGATTATGGCAGTCTAAAGTAGCATAAGCGTCAGTTATCCGAAAAGGCTCTCATGGATCCCTTGGAAGACAAAGCAGCCATGGCAATTTTTCCAACTCATTGAGAGTTGGTTTAGTGTGCTGGTCCGTGATGGTTGCCTTGAGCTCGTTTTGTAGAAGAGGCATGATCCTGTCCTTGTTTTGGAGTACGTGGAAACCCCCAACAGACAGGACGGTAGCAGTGGTCACGCCGCCGGCGCCCATGACGGCAGATGCCTCATGGGCAAGACGGCCGGCATGCTTCTCGCTTTTATCAAAAGCATTTGTGGATAGAAAGTGTTGGATAACCGGTGGCTTGTCAGATTCCCGGCCCATTCTTGGTCCAACTGCTGGTCATGTTGGATTACGGCTTCCGCCGCTTGCAATTCCAAGTCCTGAAAACTCGCCGTCGAGTTAGCATATGTAGAATAATACCCCAGGGTCCCCAGCTGGGCCCGGAAGATTGCATTTCCTAAGTGCAACCGAACCTGTTGAAGTTGACGGTGCGACCCAAGTTGGGAAAGGTTATATCCAGGAGCTTCACGGGCACCTTTGTTGCGAGATGGAGGATCCAAGGGAATTGCTTAAATCACGGGGTCACTGCAGCTACAGCATGGACAGTCCGTGCTTAGTCTGAAGGGTTTTCATCATCGTGTAACAGGCCCATCCCGCGATGAAACAGGCAGTCGGTCACGGTATCTGTGGTGTAAGCTACCCTAGGGTAAAACGTTTTGGTTCAAATTGGCACTTCCGCAGCTTTCGACTTGATCATCAACTCTGCACAGCAGCAAATATATATTATCATAAAGGCTCTGGGTCCAAGTGACCGCCGAACGTTTAGAGAATATTGGGCTCGTAGCTGCTCGCAGGCTGCGGTGCATATCATGTGGGACTGTAGAAAAGCCTATATAGAAGTGGAAAAAAGTCAGCATTCAAAATTTAGTCATCGTCGGTCAAGGAAAACCGCTCAAGTGCTGGGTCTCAAAAACTGACTTTACCTGATTCCGCGGCCCCAGCCATTTGTGCTGCTGGGGGATGCTTATCTCGAGCACCCTTTGTCCCTCAGATCAGTCATAGACCACGCATTATTTGTCACGGGGTGGAGGAGGAGGGATTTACGAATCGTGGGACCAGGGAACATACACGTGCTGGTAGTACGTAGAGAGTGTCGACCCACGCAGGATCATCCACGTGTACTCGTCAGTATTGATGCGGACAATGGGACCTGGAGAGGGGGGGGGGTTCTTTCATCAGCTTGGTCGGACTAAGTCAAAGCCGTAAATCAATGAAGAGACCATGAGACTCGGTGGCAAGTACCGTAATTCTGGTGCATTCGTTGGATTTCGTACATGAATGTTCCGGGGGTTTGAGGTCCGGAAATCGAAGTAAGCCCCGTACCACTTTGTCGCGGCAGCCAGTGTAGGGCCTGGGAACTGAGCCACTGGATGGATACAAAGGCGATATCCGACCCAGGCTACTATCCAAGAAACAGCCATCGCGATAATCAGGCCCCATTTGAACGAGGACATTGTGTGACAAGGTGTTTCCCTAACTAAGAGTATGGGAAAATGGCGAAGCTGTTACGTGTGTCGAACATGCTGGGACGTTGCCCAGGTAGCTTGGGTGCCTACCAACACATATAAAACCGAGCAGCTTCCAATGCGGGAGAACATAATTTCAGGTCTGGCAAGTGAGTACGGATTACTACTACGACATACACGTGCTCACGTTGGGGGGGATGGTACCGCTGCGGTACATCGGCCCCCACCGGTCAGCAGGCTGACCACATTCGTGCGCGGATTAGGGGGTAGGGGTGCTGCTCCAGCGCTCTCCTCCTCTCACAAAGGCCCTGGGCAGATCAAGGTGCAGGAAAGAAAATTTGTGTAACTGCTCTAGGATAACACCCTCTGGTTTGGATTTGCTCGATGTCGATCTGTTGGCCAATACACTCACAGTCTGGTACCCGTTGCCCACGGATTTTCGTAGGACCATCAAAGCCACACACGTAATTGGGGGCTGTGATGAAGAAACACCCGGCATCTAGAGAGACTTACACATGCTCCTTACCTGCGTTCGGTGTACGCACTGGTGAGGGGGAATATACTACCTACAAGGGTGTGAATATGTAGCCCCCAACTTCGACGGTCATCTGCTGCATTCTGCGGATTCTGGCGAAACGTAGAGGGCAACTACGAGAGAGTGACAGTATCAAACGGTATACACTCGGACAAAATCCAAAATTATAACTGGTGTGGATCTTTTTTGAATTTGTCCCCCATACCTGGCACCAAAATCAAGTCGTTGGTTGAATGTGATCCTACGAGTGCCTAGGTATATAAAGCCATGCTCCTATTTGTCCTTGGCCCACTCTGCGCTTGTTGAATTTCTGCCCATTCGGTACATCCATCACGTTCTCTCATCATCTGCAGCGCTTTGCCTGATCCACTGCCCCTCCCGAGGTCTGCTTCGCTTGATTTACAGCACCGAAGCTTGTGTGTCGACCATTCCGCTCCGTTCGGCTTTTCGTCTTTGGCGTTAAACATCACTCGGGAAGCAAAATGCCTGCTCTTCTTTCCACTGGGATATCGGTCCATGGCGTGGTGGCGGTCGTTGTCGTGACCATCCTCGATTTTGTGGCGCTTCTTCTCTCGATCACCCGCTTCATACTGCGACGGCAGGCCGGGCTTGCCGCTGATGACTTCTGCCTCATGGTTGCACTATGTGGACTCTCGGTGATGCTAGTTGGGCAGTATATGGGTACGTGGCTTCCGCTGTTGCTCAAGTACCGTCATCTGGGTTGCTTGAGTAACCAGCTAGGTTTTTCATTGTCTGAGACGATCTAACTTTAGGAGCTAGCTTGCTTCAAAGGTGGTGAAGGTTATAGCAATGAACAAACAGCTCAGCATCCTAAGACTTTGGAAAGCGTACTACTTGTCAGTAAATAAGTCTCCCTTCCACTTTGTACAAGAAACGCTCCCTTGATTTTGCAACGAGATTGACTCAAACGATGCGCATGCAGATACAATACTGGATGGAACCCTTCTACACGTTGACGATTGTCTTTGTCAAGACTTCCATTCTTCTCTCCTACAACCGCATCTTCGGACACGTGAATACTATACGCAACAGTGTATTCGTTTTGTTTGGGCTTGCTTGGGCCTGGGGACTTGCAATGCTCTTTGTGTGCCTGTTTCAGTGCAGCCCAATCGACAAAACATGGCATACACAGAAGCCTGGACACTGTATTAGTTTCAAGCAATATAACTGGGGAAGGTCTATCTCAAACCTTTGCATTGACTGGATGATTCTCATTGTCCCAATCAGGCCTGTGCTCAAGCTTCAAATGCCACTCGGTCAGAAAACGCTGGTTTTTGCAGCTTTCATGTGTGGTTCACTGTCAGTTGTTTGCTTAATAATTCTTCCCATTCATAGATCCATACTAACAAAGACCACAGTGCCTGTATTGCTAGCACGGTTCGCACTATAGAGCTGTCGAAATTTGATATTGCACATCTGGGAGGTGAGCATTACGCTATGTTATTCACCTGAATAACAAAATCCAGTTTACTGACCAAGAGGCGACTCTCAAACAGAATCTATATATAATGGCGGTCTCTGGGTCTTTATTGAGCCTCCCATGGGTGTCATGTCTTGTTGTCTACCGCTGTTGGGCCGCATTGTCCAACGACGACTCCAGCAGCTCTTAGCCTGGCTGGATTCACAGAGGAATGCAGGACCGATAAACTCATCGAAACTCAAAAGAGCTCCCTTGGTTCCTCCATCGCTCACCATCAATCAAGATACGGCAGTGCCCATGGGTAATGAGGACATCGAAATCCAGTCACCAAACACGGCAAGATCGAATGCAATAGGTCGACATCACATTTGTTATGGGCAGACATCTTATGAGATGTCGAACTTGGGGCCTGGGGCAAATTTGGAAAGGAGTGAATCAGCTCGGTCGTTGATGGCACTTTCCAGCGCATTTGTCAAGTAATGTTGAACGAGATCATGAACTTGACTTGATTCTTCTTCCAAGCTATCTCATAATAAGAGGCGCAATTCATCTTATGTTATCTTGACCACCTTGCAATCAACACAGGAAACAATCATAAGAAGTCCACCTAGGGACAGATAGGCACAGAGAGCTCATGATTATAGAGCGCTGTCGGGCTTCTTGGCGGTGAAGAGTTTCCTGAGGCCATGTTTTTGTCAGAGATTTCCTTGGACTTCCCAGGCTTAGGCTGATGCCTGTCCATTGGGTGAGAGTGGTGATAAGAAAAATAGGAGAGTATAGGCACGTACATGGTAATGAAAAAATGCTTTTCATCAGTCTGGAGCAAATCGTCTCGACCAGCCTGCACCGCAGCATTTGCTTCCTCATCTCCCATGAAGTTTCGGTGTGTCAGTATGAACTTGGCTGCTGAATCCACCCAACGCAATGTGTTCTGCAAGCTCAGCACACCGATCTCCCGTTCCTTGTCGTTCTTTGGCCAGCTGCCCAGAGGCCACAAGATCGTGGTCTCATCAATATCCTCAAAGCCAGCATCCCTCAGACCTTGCTGGTGTTTGCTTGACACATAGTAGTCAAGACCGCCCTTCTCTGATGCAAGTATGGCCAGCTGCATTAGATGAAGAAACGGAGAAGCATCTGGAGTGTCAAACTCAGGAATCTCTGAATGCGTGGGGTGTGTAACATGGCCAAGTTCGAGGCGTCCACCTGGGACGAGGTGACTGAAGCAATTCGCTCGAAAGGTCGGCCAGTCATGAATGCCTGCATCAACCATACGGGCGTGAATGAAGTGGAACTTCTCGAACGGCCACTCGGGGTCATTCGCGTTGTGTCGGATGAAGCTAATGTTTGAAGGTGTGTCGTCTCGTCGAGGCGGGAGGGTCAAATCAGTCGCAATGACAACTGAATTGGGCCATCTTTTGGCCATGGCCTCAGCCCAGACACCGGTGCCTGTTCCGATATCAAGGATGTTGATCTTGTCAGGCGTATCCGAGAGTAGTGTCTTGTGGAGACTGCCCTCAAGACTGAGAAACCACAGTTTGTGTTGAATATCTACAACATCCTCGTTAGCCAAAGCTGCAATTATTACACATGGAGATAGACCTACCAAGACGACCCTGTTCATTCTGTAGAAATTTAGCTGCTGGGAGCCAGAATCAAAATCAAACGTCCAAATCTGTACACACCGCGTTTTTCACATCCGCCATGATATAGTCAGAAGAGCTGGTATCCACGGCCATCTTGGTGAACTGTCGATGATCAAAGATGGGGGTTCAACGAGAGGTGTTGGAAAAAATTAGCTCAGGCCGCTGAAGGTATATAAAGCATTCTGGCGGGGTGAGAGAAGAGGTGGCGCGGAGAGGATGCGAAATGGTCAACGCAAAATGAAAAAATCAGACAGATCCCAAGATTTACGGATCAACGCCATTAAGAACCGAAAGCGATGGTACCTTTGCTCGACACGTAATGCGCCTGTGCCACCCAGCCGCAGAATTCTGATTCCTCGTCACACATCCGAAGACCAACAGGCCCCCATCTTGAAGACCAACAGGCCCCCATCTCCTCATGATGCCTCACCTGCATTGAGTCACCAATCCCCGGGCAATGAAACTCCCCTCTCTCACCTCATGCCCTCCTGTTCTGTGAACGGATTTGGTAAATCGACACTGCTCAATGCTCATGCGGTCATAGTGTGATATAATGTGGACCCATGTGCATTCGAATGCAGGTAAATAATAAATGAACCGGTCCGTTGTACTACATATGTAGTGAACACTGCAATCCCAATTGCTGAATCTTTGGGCAAACTCAATTGCTTGCATATAATGGCATCCCATGGGATCAATGAAGGACATGCCGGCAGCATGCAGTGTCTGCCATTGCATGTAGTGCAGCGCCCTTGCGTGCAATTCTGTCCGGACTTGCGTCAAGGTGAAGTCTATCTGTGTAAGCGAACCCTGGGGCAGTCAGTACCTTGCAGGAGGCGAAAGGGCGTCCGCTTTTTCCATCAATTGATTCGTGCCACTTTGAATGAGCCCGCACAACGACCTGTTTATGTTGGGTATGACTTGGTACGTCTGCGCCCAGACATATCTCCGTGTAGGAAGAATTCAGATGTACAATAGGACCTGAAAATGGCGTAAGAAGCAATGGATCGGATTCGAAAGCGCACTCTGTGCTCCACCTGCGTTGCTGCTATCTTTTCATCCATGATGTGTGTTGGTTACATGTTGGTCACAATCAATATGCAATATGCGGGAGCAGCTGTGCCGGAAATGCGGCACTGGGTACGCCAATGTCCTCATTCCCCACCAGCTATTGATAGGTATAACTCTCCTCCAAGTCTGTCCGGACCACTGAGCATCCTCATCACTCTTATTCTTTACTGTTTCTTCATCGACTGACGCAACATGGCGGAAGCATCTTCAGTGTTCAAGATTGCCGTGATTGGCGGGGGGCTGGCTGGCGCCACTATCGCGAATGCCCTCCTACGACATGCCCACCTCGAAGTTCACGTCTACGAGGCGGCACCCGAGTTCTCTGAGCGCGGCGCAGCTATCGGTATCCCTGGCGATTCACAGCGGGCTCTGCAGCACGTGGTCGGGGTGTCGGAGGCCAAGGCGTTGCTGGAGAGGGCGGGTGCGGTACTTCAAGCATCGACGCGGGCCGTCATTGTGAGGCAACATCCCCAATATCCGGACTGCACATACTGGCTCTAACAATGAGACAGGGCTCAGGAAAGCACGCAGGAGAGGTTTTTCTGGACCTTGGAAGTGACCCAGAAGGCGGCACTCAAGTTGTGCATCGGGCCTCGCTCCTCCGCGAGCTGCTTGCTCCCCTTCCCGCCGAGCGGCTTCACGCAAGCAAGGCACTGACCGATATCACCGCTACTGCCACCGGTGATATCCAGGTCACTTTCCGTGATGGACAGAAGGAGACCTTCCAGGCGGTGATTGGCGCGGACGGAATATTCAGCACAGTGAGGCGTTATGTTCTGCAAGAGACTGCTGATCATGATGCGCCGTCTCCTGCCGGATTCTGGGACTCCAGGAATGTCGTTCCTTTTGACAAGGCGAGAGACACTCTTGGTGCTGAATACTTCGAAGTTGACCGGCAATACGGATGGGCGGGAGACGGCGCCTTTGTTATGCACGACGTCCTGGAGAACAGGACGAAAGTTCAGGTTGTCATATCCGCTATCGAGAAGGACCCGCCAAAGGACCGCAAGCGGCCCTTGACGCGAGAGTTTCTGGAAGAGACTCTGCACGACTGGCTGGAAGGGCCTATTGGGAAGGGCATCATAGATGTGAGATTCCAGCTGTTCCCTTACCCAGTTGCCTTGATTATGGAAAGCTAATATATTTGGCGAACCAGCTTACACTTGACCAACCTGAGCCTCAGGCGTACTCTCAGTGGGAACACAAGTCCACCAGGACTTTTTCGAACGGTCGGGTTGTCATCGTCGGCGATGCGGCCCACGCTACCACCCCGTGGCAAGGCGCTGGAACCGGTCAGGCTTTCGAGGATGCCTTGATCCTGGGTACACTACTTGGCGAGACCAAGGTGTCGTCTGAGCTTGCCCACGCTTTCCAGGCCTATGATGCCGTCAGGAGAGACAGAACTCAACGGGTTATCGACTCTAGTCGCGGAACGGGGCTAATCTTCTGTGGACAAGACCCAGACGCTGGCTTGGATCCGAAGAAGATAATGGGTGCCTTGGCTCCCAGATGGGGCTTCATCAGCAGCATTGATTTGGATGCTTACAAAGCGGAAGCACTGGAGAAATTCAGGGCCCTTCAGAGAGCCTGAAAGGACAATAGAGCTGCCAAGAAGTCCGCCAGGTGCCGGCCCCTTACCTGGGCACGGCTGAGTTAAGAGGGCATTGCATGCAGAAAGGGGAAACTGTCTTCTGGCGAGTGGATGCATGTTCGATTGGGGATCGATATTCAAAGAGAGCACGCTGGCTAGAAATACATAGAGGAACGGGAAAATCGTCCCCAAATTTGCGTAACATATCTCGTACCGACCATGATGCAAGGGCTTACACAGTATCAGTGCCCATCGGAATTGACATGCCTTTTCTGACGTTGATGTTGAACGACATTTCTGGATGAAAGCCTCTCGACATTGGTGATCGACGTTCTTCGGCCTATCCTCCTCATGCCTTCGCAGTCTACCGAAATGATGTCCCTCGATGCTGTGAGTATGATGGACTTGGACAGGAACGTCACGGGCCGTCTCAACCTTTCTGAGGATCCCGATTCCAGGCGACGCAGGCCATAGAAACGACGCTGCAAGCGTGTCACCGGCGCCAATTGTTCTCACTAAAAGCACTGAAACTCGGCTCCGAATGTGGTACAAAAAATGTATTCCAATTTCAAGTCTCCCAACCCGTTTCCAACATCTCGAGTACCATCTATCTACCTACATACAATACACAAACCGAGGTGTATCCGGACCATACCCAAAGACAGAATAGAATGAACAGGTAAGAGGACAAATGCAGGCCCAAATCTCCAGGACCATCCTGTGAGCGAAACCCGGCCATACCATGTTGATGCCTCCGAGAAATCTGGTATCTCCTCCATCACGCCGTGAACGCCGCTTAGTTGCGTGACAAAACAGGCCCGCAAGCTGCAACCAATGATACAATCCAATAATTTACAAGAGGCCGCAAATGCTTTTCTTTTTCTTTCACCTAGTGACACAGTGCCCAGGACGCTTCTCGATCAGGGCTCCTAAGCTGAGACAGCAACAGGCGCAGAGCCGGCTGCGATGGCGGGCTCGGGCTGGTTGAGTTGAGCTTCGTTTCCATCCTGCTCCTCAATCTCGCCGCCAGCCTCCCTCTCGGCCCAGGCACCCCAGAGACCCCGCTTGCCCCTCACGCGGATTGGACCGCCCAACGAGCCGTCAGGCTGCTCAACCTTGATGGCATCCTTGGTGGCAAGGACGAGGCACTCGAAGAACATCTTTGTGGCATCGGCCTTGGTCGTCTTCTTCTCGGGCAAGAGCTCCTGGAAAACAACGGACGTCTTCTTGCGCTTCTCGGGGCTGGTAGCAGCCTCCTCGCCAAAGAGGTCGCGGAGGATATGGACAGCATGCTTGGTGCCAATGGAAACCGGGCCTGTCTCCTCGGGGTGCACAAGGGGCGCTGTTGTGTCGTCGAAATTCGGCAAGACCGAGCCCTCATCGTCACCATGGAAGGCCATGCCGCCATCATCACCAGCGATCGAGATAACGGTGCCGTCAGCCGCCACAGATCGGTTGCCCAGGTCGGTGGAAGTAGCATCAAGTGCGAAAGGATCGTCATTGTCGATCTCGAGGCGAGGTGACTTAGATACGCCTTGCTCGCCATCCACATCCATGTCGGCGATACCACTATCCCGCTTCCTCTTGAGGTCGGTTGGCGCACGAATGGCATCCAGGGACAGCAGACCCTTCAGCTCCGGTGCCCAAGTAGCGCTCTGGCCGTCCATGATGATGCTGGAAACGAAACCTCCGTTCTTCTGCATCTCCATCAAGGCCAGAAGGTAAGGGTCGCGAGGAAGGAATGCCTGAGGCTTCAGGATATTGTCATGCTTGGACTGTTGCTCCTTGATAACAGCTCCAGTGAGCATGGTCTGCTCATCAGGCGCAATGATCTTCCTCTTCTTGGACCTCTGTGGCGCATTTCGGACCATAGTTGATTCGTCATCTCCGTTTGGCTCGTACATGTCCGTGTTGTTCGCATGTCGGCTGTACTCAATTTCGATCTCCTTGGCAAACTCCTCGTCAATATCAGACAGAGGAGACTCGGAGATACGGGCTCGTGCCATGTCAGGCCCTGCAGGGGCCTCGGGTACTGCAGACTGGTCTCCAAGGTTCATCTGGAAGTCATCATCTCCCATCACGATATCGCCATCATCGTCATGGATCCGCACTCCTGCGTCTCCGAAGCCCAGAGCTGTGGACTGGTCATGATCTCTCTCCTTGCTTGGTTGTGGTAGGTCGAACTCGCTGAAGATGTCGTCCTCGACCCCCCTCGCGACTGGAGCATCACGTCCCATTTCCACGGTCAATCTGGTAGGTTGTTCGTCGATATCCATGCCGAAATCAAGCTGCAGATCCAGGTCATCCACGTTAGCCAGAGCCAGTCCATCGTCCTTCTCCAGTCCACTTTGCAAAAACTGGCTGTTGTTGAAGTCTTCTTGTAGGTTAATGTCCCGGTTGTTAACACGGCCCTTGCGCCCCAAAGGTTGCGAGCCGACGTCGTGGTCCTGCGTACTCAGAAGCAAGTCGACATCAGGGGCCGGGAGCAGGTCCAGATTGTCGTACGGAGTGATCTTGTCCGGAAGCAACAGAGATTCCCGGTTGGGAAGCTGCAGGTTGGCAGGGATATCATTGTTGCCCGAGGAGCGGAAGGCCTGGAGAGAATATTAGCTGAGCGTCCTTGAATGTTCCGAGAGATAGGGGAACGTACCATCTTGATCTTCATCAGGGCCTCATTGCAGTCATCCAGTAGGTAACGTGCCTTGCGGCTGTAGATCCTGACAACACCAAGCAACAACTGGCCGGTCAATCGCAGCGCCATGGGTGCCTGACTAGGGGTGATGATCTGCTCGACACTCTCGGTAAGGTTTGACTGTAGGATATGTTGTTTCGACAGCTTGCGCTCCAAGTTGGCAGAGAGCCAGACTCGAGCCAAAGGCCCGGTCTTCTGGAGGAGAGTCTCGGAATAGAACATGGTGGCGACGGCGTCGCAATATAGCTAGAAGAGGGCGCCCGGTGTCAAGGACGATGCCCCTGCAGCGAGTCCAGTGATATATCGGTACAATATTGATGACTGTTGGACGCGACGACAAGGTAGAGGTGATGTGCGGGCTCGCGGAAGCGGAAGCGTAAACACGGGCGCGCGTCAACTGAACTGGACTGGACTGTTGCGAGTCGCGTTCAGTCGGCGCAACAAGGGTGGTAATTAAACAGCGCAACGCGTCAGAGCGTGTGCAATCTGTAAGGAAGCACAGAATCAATGTGGAGGTCAGGTCAGCAAGAATAAGGTGGTGCTGGAGCTCTTTGCGACAGCAAGCTACGAAGCGGGTCGCGGGGGGTGGATGGTGGAAAGTCAGCAAAGAGGATTGAGACGGGAGAGGGGGAGACAAAGATGGGATCCGAAGGGTATTGTTCTTGGTCCTTGTTGGTGCAATTCCTCCAATTGCCCAGTGCAACGGACTGGGCCCACCAGCCCACTCTTGGCCCAAAAACTTCAGGTGTTGTAATCCAGTGGCTGGGGACGTGGCGGGTATCCACTCCGGTCAAGGATAGGCGCGTTTACAGTACGGTAGCACCCCCGGGCCGACGACTGGCAGCCTGGATGCGTCGACTGGTCAAAGCTTGCAGGGCCCAGGGGTCCTAGGATCATCGATACCTCCAGGGTTCGGGTCCCCACTGATCTCCCATATGTTCTGCCCAGGTATAAGCATGGTTAAAGTGCTACCTAGGTACATATAGACTCACCCACTTGACAGTCCTCCTGGTTCCAAACTTAGGTCATGTATCGTATTGTTCCCGGACTACCGACTCTCTCGACTGGTCCCGTCCTGTTAAGTCCCCAGTCAACCCATGATTTTGTGGTGTACCTAGGTAGGTTGGCTTAGGTTCAATGTTGGCAACTCGAGTACGGCACGGCGCATCAAGGATGCTGGGAGCCTCGGCACTGATTGCTCCTATAGAACACACTCCTAGGCTAAAGCTAAGCTCCCTTGGTACAGAACCAATCTCGAGGAGTCAGGGAGAACATGCCGTCCTGCTTATCCTGTCTCCGTTGCGCCATGAGTTCTTGTCGTAGCGCCTCTCGTCCGTAGAAGGCGTCTCGGTAATTTCCCGCCTTCAAGTCTTCTATGAACTCCACGCATGCTCTCTTGCCTTGTCTCTTTGTTACGCCGCCGAGTTCCTTGGTCAAGTACCACATATATGCCCAAGTTCCTCGCCCTCCGGTCGGGTCTGCGGCGCCTGGGGCTAGAGGACCATGTTCGTACAGAATGCGGATGGCCCTGATCTCTGATTGCCCGTTGAACTCGAGTCTGCTTGTGAAGCTAGACAACGGAGTCAGCTTTCTGGGCTTCCTAGGTTTCCTGACGAGGAAGCCGAGATCGATGCTTCTGGGGATAGCCTGAGAAGGACTCCTGTGCCTTCCACTGAGGTCCCACTCAACCAGCTGCGTCTTGCTTCCCACGAAAATCGAACAATCTCCGTTGGCCATGACGGTGCGGCTCAGCAGGGATAGGGCAAAAAGCTGGCAATTGCCGGCCAGCAGGTCGTAGCCCTGGTATCGAGACGATCCAATGCCCGATCTGCTCAATATCAGTAGGCGAGTACTGTGTCTTGCCGAAGCTGTATGCTATGAAGGGCTTCTTGGCTAAAGTTCCAGTGCTAGCTCTGACATAGTCATCTGCTGTTGGTGATGATAGGTTCTCCACGTGCTGCCTGACCGGTATATTCACTCTCCTGCTGGCGGCCATAATGTGATTGAGCCGCGACAATTCAGATCGGTCTGTCACGTTTCCGGGTACCTGGGCCGATAGATGGAAGAAATGTCCTTGACAGTAGACAGACCAGTGTTGTAGCGCTGACTCACACGCTTTCGTTACGACGAAGACGTGGTTTGACCGCTCGATTGTGTCCGGAAGGCCAGGGTGTACTTGGCACTTGAACTTGGCGCCGCGGAGGTCACTGTTGTTGTAATAGGCTAGAAGTGGCGATATCCTCAATGCCATACGTTCCATGGTATGCGAGAGCCTGGATGTCTCCAGCTCCCGGGAGAGAAGATCTTCCATGGTCAGGCCAAACGGTCCAGCTTCGTGGCCCAAGATTGATGCATTACCAGGTGCCTGACGTATCCTATCGGATACTGTGCGTCGAGTGACTGCTTGAGACAAAACAACGTGATCCATGTTGGCTCCAAGCGACATTTTCAACTTGAGCTTCGTGAAGAGTACGGGCCGTAAGGTGTGTCGCAGACGGTTGATGCCTACTCACTATGCAATCATGTTGTGCTGCTGGAAAGATGAGCGTAAGCCACGATGCTGTGTAACGCGAACGGTAGGATCCTGACACTCAGCCATATTTGGTCCGTTCGGCGTTCTGACATAGAGACCATACATGGTCAATATTTTGGAAACGGACTTGGAGACAGATTGTGCAATCTCTCATTCTTCTCCTTTACCATCCGACTGTATGAAGCCGTTGGAAAGAAGCCCCAGGGTCTTGGTAATTGCATGCGCGATCGAAGTCCAGCTGTTCAAAATTGAATGGCTCTTCCTGGGCTGTCTCACTTTGCTTGATGGCTCATCGAGCCTGAGGTTATTACTAGTATTACAGTTGATACGACCACAATTTTATACGTACCTCGTGGGACTGACCTGCAAAGTGGCACCTGGGCTGATTGACGACAAGAGGTCGCCTTACAAGAATGAGGTCAATGATGAACAAGTAAATTTTGAGCAGTATTGTACCGCACGCCCGTTTTAGGTAAAACGCTACAGCTCCAGTAGTACAAACATACATTAAGGGGTCTTCTCTGCCGATTACCAGTTACCTATTTGTATATACATTCTCATCTAGTACTTGAGTACATATATAAGTAATTAGGCAAGCAACAAACTGCTCCGTCTCAACACTCCTGCACGTGTGAATTTGGTCACCTACAACGGCAGCATCTAAGCCTCCGGACAGTGAAGTTCCATTTCTTGTACTCGTGCGAACTTAGAGTTCGGATTGAACTCTCAGGAGGAAAATGACTCCTAGGTAGCCTTGAGGTCGGTGCGTTTCTGCTCTTAAAGAGTTCGTTGCCCAAATGCTAATTGCCAGACGTTCATGTTCTCCAATCCCATTGCATCTTGCAAGCCCAGAAAGGGAGACCTCCGTCACTGATCGATATGTACGCCTGTAAATTAAATACATAGTATACTTCTTCCCTTTGCATAAAGTCAGAAGCGGTGCGTACACTTCAATGTTCAGACGTATTGGTTGAACGCACTATTACATGTATGTAGCTTTTGGCCAAGACACTACATGTTACCTGATCAATCTGGTGATCAAGACATCTTGTCTGACATTCCAAGCAGGCCATCCCTCCTCAATGGTTCGTAGATCTGCCCGACGATGCGCTGATGCCTTCAAGCTTCAGCCAATCTGTACTATTGCCAGTATTGGCACTTGGGGCCTCTGACGGCACAAAACGGCCTCGAGCGTGTTTCGCGGATGAGAGTGCGGAGAAGACCCCGTCGAAGAGAGGCCGCAATGTGGGCAGGCAGGCGCAGACGATGGCGATGCAGGTCTCTACCACGGACCACAGGGCTGTGAACGCATCGTTCCCTGGTCAGCATAAATATTAGTTTGTGGAACAGAGCGAGGAGCGTGAGTGAGTGTGGAGTTGATATACTGACATGTCGCGTCTGAGAGCCCGACGTTGCTCAGGTAAGTCAGGCGGATGATGCTCACGACGCAGACGCTAAAAGGTGTCGCAGGTGATCAGCACCGGGCGCTCGAGACTCGGCATCATCATCAGGAGTGGGAGGGGGGGGGGCCGACGTACAAGCCACCCAGGAGGAACATGCCCATCAACTGTGCCTTCCGCGTCCGGCTCATCTGCAGCCGCCACAGCTGCGGCATTGGCAGGCAGAGGACGACGACGTCCGTGACAATGTTGATGGTGCCCATGGCTATGTAATCGGCACTGATGTTGACGCATCTCCGCGCGAGGTCTGTGTACCAGATCGCCTCGATCGGAATGCACTGGAAGATCTGGAGGAACGTGCCCGTGATGGCGAAAGCCAGTATGAAGCCCCCCACACACCACAGTACCATCCGGAACTTGTGGCTTGGGAAAATGCGGCGGTAGAGGAGGAGGATGGAGATCTTGGTCGTCATCAGGGCGGGGACGTAGATGACCTCGGAGGCGAACATTCCCTAGCGGTGGTGTTCAGATATATGCACGGTAAGCTTGAGCGAGGTGTTGAGTTGGGGATGTACCTTGGGCAGAGAGATGGCATATTCTGGGTTCATCAGGATTGCATGTTTTCCCATACCTTCGGTCGTGACTGGAGGTGGAATCAATTAGTACACCGCACATCTAGAGGTATCCTCGCCTTCGAACTACGTACTGAAGACACACATGCCGACAAAAGCAGTGGTGAAGAGCTGACTTGAGCCTTAGCAATTCGCCTCTTTTGCAACGCGAGGGTGGCCTACCAGGGCAACCAAGATGGTATAGTCATCGCCACCTAGGGGTGCATGCGTCAGCCTTCTAGAAGTCAGGCGTAGTCCGACGGCCATGTATGCTGAAAGAAGACAAATACCGCATGCGGCGTAAATATTGGGCTGCACATTGTCTTCTCTATTCGCAAACTGATGTGCTATCTGGTCAGGAGTCAACGACATCTTCTTCGATTTCAAAAGTGTTAGTATAGACGAATATGAAGGATGACAGTGGCGGATGTCAGAGAAAGGGACAAAAGAAGGAGGGACCATTACTCCAACACGAAGGCCTGGAGGTCATCTCTGAGTACATATGTAGGCTGCGTAGTGCCACCGTGGTAACTAGAAGCTGTGGCTATAGGCCAGGCGTTCTTTCTGAATAGACTAGTCGCAAGCCAAAAGTATTTATATCTCACGGTTAGGATAATTCTTCGATTACTAGGTCTCTTTCATTTGCTGTATGACTGAGAGAGGACTTTGTTGCGAGTGGCGGAGAGCCGCTCGATGGATAGGTACTATCTCCCATCAAGTCCTGGCCATTGGCTATCGATATCGCTATCCGCAAAGTGTGGTTACACTGCAGCAACTACTCAGATGAATGACAAGCCATCTCCAGGAAAGCTACTGTAGGGCGTCTTGGGCTGCACATGCAATTGTGGAGGCCGATTGGGATCTCAGATAGTGAGACTCCGTATCGGTTGTACATAATGAACCTGGCAAGCTTAGATCAAAGAGGGCATTGTCCAAAGGCTAAAATCTTAGGTTGCTGGTCCGAAAGTTGCCACATAAGATATAAGGAACATATTTTCTATATTTTCCATCTAGAACTGGCAATCGACTAGCGGTGGGCAGGAAGGGAGGGACATCGATTGATTTGTCGATAGCATGTAAAGTGAACCCTGGGAAGTGTAGGGGAACGATCAATGTACAAAATCGCGGTGGCGCAACATTGAAGGGAACTCACCTCGTGTGACTGTGGCCTTACTTAGTACATGGTACTGTCTTACGTCAGACTACTTTCTGTGTCAAGTCGCTGAATTCTATGATGCGATCAATATTATTAGGCACCATGAGTGTCATCGTGCCTGTCAGGCCGTGAACGCTAAGGAAGTGCTGTCAAGGCCTGTAGGTATGACTTGTAAAGCACCATATCAAGGGACTCTGTACGTGGAAGTCTAGCCAGATGCTAAACTCTTCTTTAGTATTGACATTGTGGTATTTACCCGGAGATCTGGTGATGTGGTGTTGCTCGTCATTTTTGTTTCCCGAGTTCCTAGTTGTGGAGTCTGAAAGAAACAAAGGAACTGGAGTCGTCATGCAAGACATTCTCGGTTTGCAGTCAGTATATTGGCTTACAAACCTGAGGCCTGGTTGCAGTGGTTGCAGCGTTGATAGATCTCTGTCATTATCTTCCGGACCACGACGACTATATAATCTCCCTTGAGCCTCACTCAGAGAGTATGTCCGTATCAACTTGTTGACCAAGAAGTAACCCCTGGCCACGGGATAGTTACATGTACTATACCCTGCCAGTGGAACTAATGATGAATACACCTATGGAGAAACCATGCTGGTCCTATTCTAGCCCTTCTTCCGCTTGCCTTAAGAGCTACAGTCCAAAGACGTCTTCTCCGTAGATGTATCGAGTACTAATGGATGAACGCATATAATCGTACATTGGCGACATTGGGCATTACCCCGAGGTTATAACCACTTACTACGGAAGCATTCTATGGGCATACGTGTTTTGGGGGAAACTTAGAATGTTGCCTGGTTGACTGCATTGCTTTTGAATTGGATATAGCTCAATTGCTCTCAATACTCCAACACAAAATATGATATAAAAAATATAGATCTAGTAAATGGCAACCGGCTTGTATGAAAATCTAGAAACCCGAGGCAAAGGCAAAGTAAATCGAGGCCGAGTGCCCGCTGGTGGTTACTGATCTGATGCCGGCCCACCTGGGTTACATGCAAGACACTATGTACCAAAAGGCCGTGGATAGTGACGGTACATAAATGATATGCAGAAGATTGTAACAAGCCGTACTGGTGATACATATGCTCTTACCATTGTCTAGGTCTCTCGTGAGGGTCAAGAATGCATTTGGGTTGTTAAGTGTTTCAAGTGTTACCTCTTTAACCGATAACTCGCCCGGACTCTGTATTATGCGGACGGCCTTGGGATCAAACAAATGTTATACGTCTTCGTATGGTGAAATGTCTCAGGCACAACCTGGATATTCGTCTCCGACCCATGTGCCTCTACGTTCGATTGTGTCGTATATATGTTGGAAGAGGGTGAGTATTGTTGACCGAAGTCATATATAACCGCTCTCGTCGATCATGATATAGTTAGTTACCTTGGCCACACTCATCACTAACCACTGATAGAGAGTATTCCCTGAACAACAGTAATAGTACTTGAGCTCGTAGGCCAAGCACAGCCTGGTGCCACTGGCTCGCACACATATGGCATTGATATGGCCTTAATGGTTAATGTCCTCTTCGCATATATGACCCATAATCGGCAGTGGTGTTGTATATTGGTTAAGCAATTATATCGAACATATACTGTTTTTCAATGAGAACTGGAAGGATTCATTACGTCTAATCAATTTCACACATCTACGGTGGATCTAAGAATGAACTCGAATTCGAGACATTGTCTGCATATCATACGACAATGTCACCAACTTCAATGTGAAAAGCGATACCTGGTCTGAGTGCATAGAGAACTCATGCATGGAAGACTTGTTGGTAGGCGCAGGATGCAAGACAACCTTGGTTGGTTGGGTGGAGCGGCCACTCGGGGTGTTGGATTACCTATCAAGCCTCACGGAAGGACTCAATGTTGGTGATTCAAGTGCATGAGATCGTAGACTAATGCAGAGACTTTCTCCACAATAACCATATCAGAGGAGGGAACAAGGAGCTGACGGAACTGCCACTCGGGTAGCTAGGTAGCCCTTGAGAAATATATATGACCTTCACGTCCCTCCTGGAGGGCTGTGTTAGTAGCGGAATCTGGTGCAACACATCAGCTTCATTCGAGTCCATTTAGACAGAAACAAAATGCCAGCGACTATTCTCATCACTGGAGCCACGGGCCTGATCGGCTTCCGCATCCTCCTCCTCGCACTTGAGACCGGTCATAATGTCCGCTACACGGCGCGATCCGAAGAGAAGGCCCGGGTAGTCACGTCTAATCCTGCCGTCCAGAAACTCGCCCCGGGTGATCGCCTCTCCTCAGTCATCATCCCCGACCTCACTGTCGATGGCGCCTTTGATTCTGCCCTACAGGGAGTCACGCAAATCATCCACGTCGGCTCCCCTGTGCCGGACCCGGCCAACGAGCCCACGACGCAGGTCTTCCAACCCACCATCAAGATCTCATCGGTCCTACTGCAGTCTGCCCTTAAGTCGCCCAGCGTACGACGAGTCGTAATAACCTCATCAATCGTGGCCAACCTCGGCCTCACGCACGGGACCGAGAAGGTGTCAGCCTCGACGCGCGTACCGCTGCCCAACCCGGTCCCGGACACCTTCGACAATGTCTTCGAGGCCTATGTCACAGCCAAGCTTGTCACGCTGAAAAATGAGGACAACTTTGCCAGGACACAGAATCCTCACTTCACGATCTCACATGTCGTGCCGGGCTACGTTTTCGGCCGCAACGAGCTGATCGTAGACGCCGCCTCGATTCCGACCCCGAAGAACAGCTCCAACCATTTCCTGGGATTGGGTTTCGTGGGCGCAGAGTTGCCGTTCCCTATCCAAGGCGCGTTTGCCCATATTGATGATGTGGCTGAAGTTCACCTTCGCGTCGCCTTGGATGAAGGGACCGCTGGCAAGGACTACGGTGTTGCGACCAAGGTCGACTATGCTACCATTTTCGACTATGTCGAGAAGGCATTCCCCAAGGCTGTTGAGGCGGGCGTGTTCAAGAGGGGCACGGTACCTACGACACCTGTCAATTATGACTCGAGCGACGTAGAGGCCCTGCTAGGCAGGAAATTGAGGAGCTTCGAGAGCGCCGTGGTTGATGTCGCCGGCCAGTATCTGGAGAAGTTGGGGAAAGAAAAGGCTTGAACTGATGCGCCGGTTGTGTGAAGTATATTGCGTGCTTAGACTACTGAATATAGGGACTGTGCCATCTCAAGTTCGTGCACCAAGCCAATGTTGTACGAGAGGGGCTTCGTTGCGTTTTCAAGGGTGGCTCAATCTTGGATATTAACGGGTCGCTACAGGGTGACATTGCAGAGCTTATTTACCGGAAACATATTGACTACCTATAGGAGCTTGCCTCATATGATTACCTAGTGTAAATGTATCCTCACAATCAGGTACACCTGCAAGCCATGATGTCTGCATCTACCTATTGTACATATGCAGGTGTGTAAGTTGTATGTATGTAGGTGATCTCGACGTACATACCTAAGTACATTGGGTACATGATGCGGTAGTTAGAGGACAACCTTGCAAGCTCAGGGGCTAAGCCACACTGGCCGTGCCAGCTAACATCACTAGGACCCCGCAGGCGGCAGCTGGGCAGCTGGGCAGGTACAAGCAGGTCCCAAGTTGGTTCGCGACTGCAGGGGCCCAGCTACGGCGCGAACGCGGCCGTCGGAGCTTCTGTGGAGTGCTCCGGTCAGCCTTGACGGGGCCAGAACGCCCACGGCCACGGGTCAGGAACAAATGTTCTAGAGCGATACGATGAGAAGGAGCCTCAAGATTGACACACTACACGTCAGCACCTTATAGTGCACTATAGGTTTTCTTTACAAACCACTTTCAGGGGAGCAACACATCTGACTGCCCCCTATTTTGAGGTGTCGTGTTTTTCTGACAAGCCGGATTCTTTGTTCCTGGACATCTCTCTGCATACTATGACGCTGTGCTCAAGACATTTGCAGGTTTAATGCGGCTGCTACAGTGTGACAGCATCAGCGTCTCGGGTCCCCCAGTGTGCTGAGTGTGGCGTGTGCCGTTCCAACGGCTACTGAGGATAGATCGACACTGGGGCCTGGACCTCTCCCCTCGACACACCCAACCCTTGGACTACCTGCGTGCCATTGCAGCTCTGTCACCGAGTTTCCTCGTTCGAGACCATGGAGAGGTTCACCGGAGACTCGCCTGGTCTGCCTATCTACAACGAGCCGACCAAGCAGATCGAATTGGCACCGTGGGTTGATAATGCGCGATCACGGTCAACGTCCCCAGGTTTTGCGCGCACAACCTCAGCGCAGTCGAGGGTAAATCCTCCCCCAGAGTTGCTTGGGCTTCTTTTATCGATATGTGTGAAGTGCTGACTTCGCGCCTCAAACAGAGCGTCGCCGACGAGTTCTCCCACCTGACTGCCCCCGAAGTTGCTTCCCGACTGAAGACCTCTGTTACCCATGGCCTCACACCTGCCGAGGCCTTGTCGCGCCTACGAGACTTTGGACCCAACGAGATCCCACACGACCCCCCCGAACCGCTCTGGTTACGATTCCTAGGACAATTTAAGGAGCCGTTGATACTTCTCTTGCTCGCTTCGGCTGGGGCCTCCGTCCTCGTGGGAAACGTCGATGACGCCCTTAGTATCACTATCGCAGTGACTATTGTCGTCGCCGTAGGATTTGTGCAAGAATATCGGTCCGAGAAATCTATCGAAGCTCTGAACCACCTCGTCCCCAATCATGCGCACTTGATTCGGAGCACGCCTGCCAAACCCGCACCGGGCACACGTACACCGAATTGGCAACTGGCTGGGGAAGATGTCTCCGAAGAATACGACTCGTCTGGCGCCCTGACGCCAGCCGAAGACAGCCTCGAGGCCGCATCCTCCAAGGTTATGGCGGGGAATCTGGTACCAGGTGATCTGGTCCTGTTTACTACAGGTGACCGTATCCCTGCAGACGTGCGCGTGACGAAGGCTGTGGACTTGACGATAGATCTATCGAACCTCACTGGTGAGGCTGAACCCGTCAGGGTCACGGCTGAACCGCGTGTTCGCACCGGAGTGGCATCGGCGAATGCTGGAGGCTCGGTCCTGCAATTGCCAACACCGACATTCACTGATCATCCAGAGAGGCCTACTAAGGGAACAGACCATGATGAGGGGAGGAATATCGCATACATGGGAACGCTGGTCAAATCTGGTCACGGTCAGGGTCTTGTCTTCGCGACAGGCGGGGACACGCAGTTTGGCACCATCGCTACGAGTGTCACGGACACCGAAAGCCCTCGCTCACCCCTCCAGCTTTCCATGGACCAGCTCGGCTCTCAGCTCAGCAAGTTCTCTTTTGTTGTCATCGGCTTGATATCGCTGGCCGGCTGGATACAGGGAAAAGCACTGCTCGACATATTCACTATATCTATCTCTCTCGCCGTCGCTGCAATCCCCGAGGGACTGCCGATCATTGTCACTGTGACACTGGCATTAGGTGTGCATCGTATGGCGAGGCATAATGCAATCGTCCGCAAGATGCCGAAGGTCGAGACTTTAGGTTCTGTCAACGTGGTTTGCTCGGACAAGACGGGTGAGTTGGGCGCGAACAAAGCTGGCTGGCGTTGACTGACAATTGAGCAGGCACGCTTACAATGAACCATATGACGTCCTCGAAGTTGTGGTACCTCGGCGCGGATGATGCGCTTGATATTGATTCAGTTGACGAGGCCGCAGAAGCAAGTCCCGATGCAGCTACACTACGTATCCTGCGTATCGGCAATATTGCAAACGATGCTCGTCTGGCCAGGCGCTATACTGAGAATGGGGCTGCGGCTAAAGCGGTGCTGTCTTCAACTCTGGGGCGCGACCAACCTTCAACCTACACACGCTGGGTCGGTCAGCCAACCGACATTGCTATGCTCGACCTGTTGGATAAATTCCGCGAACATGATGTGCGCGAGTCGATTGGGCCTCGAGTCTCAGAGACCCCCTTTAGTTCCGACAGGAAATGGATGGGTGTTACTATCGGATCTGAGAAAAGCGACAAAGAGTTTGCCTACATGAAGGGGGCTCTTGAACCTGTGCTTGATGCCTGTAACAGCTACATCCTTCAGGATGGCCGAGAGCTCGTACTGGACGCGGCGCGGAGGCAAGAGATCCACCAAGCAGCAGAAGCTATGGCGACCAAGGGATTGCGCGTGCTTGCATTCGCGAGTGGACCAGTCAACAGATCCGGTAGAGGCAAGTCCAACGTAACGACCCCCAGGAGCGGAACCCCTGCAACCCCTGGCAGCGACGGGATCAGTAGCTCCCGCCCACAGGAGGACGACAAGGTGTACAAGAACCTTGCTTTCGCTGGCATTGTTGGCATGAGTGACCCTCCCAGGCCCTCTGTCGCGAGATCAATCAGGAGGTTAATGCGCGGTGGGGTTAAAGTGATTATGATCACGGGCGACGCAGAGACCACAGCAATGGCGATAGGTAAACAGCTCGGCATGGAAATCGCAACTGCCAGGGGAAGTGGTCCTGGTCAGATCTCGGTCAGCCCAGTTCTGACTGGCAAGGATGTGGACGATCTCTCCGAGGAAGACCTTGCACAGGCGATGCAACATACCACCATCTTCGCGCGCACCAACCCTGACCACAAGATGAAGATCATCACAGCACTTCAGTCGCGGGGAGATATCGTTGCGATGACTGGAGATGGAGTCAATGACGCCCCAGCGCTGAAGAAAGCGGACATTGGCATCGCGATGGGTAGGAACGGAACCGACGTGGCCAAGGAGGCTGCGGACATGATCCTCACCGACGACGATTTTTCAACAATCCTGAGTGCGATCGAGGAGGGCAAGGGCATCTTTAACAATATCCAGAACTTCCTGACATTCCAGCTAAGCACAAGCGCGGCTGGTCTATCTTTGGTCCTGCTCTGCACAATCTTGGGTTTTAAGTCTCCATTGAACGCAATGCAGATTCTCTGGATCAGTGAGTACTGGCATCCTAGCTCTGCTTGAGCAGATATGCTAACCTAAGCTTAGATATCATCATGGATGGCCCTCCTGCGCAATCACTGGGTGTAGAAAGCGTCGACCCGGACGTCATGAAGCGTCCACCCCGAAGACGAGGTGCGCCTGTGCTCACGATTGCACTCATCCGACGTGTTATCCAGTCCTCCTTCATCATCATGCTTGGCACCATGCTTGTCTACAGGCACGAGATGCTCGAAGACGGCGTGGTCACGCGACGCGACACGACCATGACCTTCACCTGCTTCGTGCTGTTCGACATGTTCAACGCGCTGAGCTGCAGGTCGGAGTCCAAGTCGGTGCTGCGCGGCGAGGTCGGCCTCTTCTCGAACAGGCTTTTCAACTGGGCAGTCTCCCTGAGCCTCGTCGGCCAGCTGCTGGTCATTTACTTCCCCTGGCTGCAAGAGGTCTTCCAGACGGAAGCATTGGGCTTCATGGACCTGGTGCGGCTCATAATACTGTGCAGCACGGTGTTCTGGGCAGATGAAGCGAGGAAATGGTGGACGTACGGGAAGAGACGACTGGGGGGTGGATATAGCCAGGCTGTCTGAGGGGACAACATGGGCAGCAGTGCATAGTCACACAGACACATTGTGTAGCGATTGCATATATATATATATACGCGCGGGCACATGTAGAAATGTATTATAGTATTAGAGCATGCCTGGCGTGTGTGTTCAACTTGAAGGTGCCTCGTACCTGCTCCTGCATCGTATCTAAGATCCACGGATGCTGCTCACTGCCTGGGTGCTTTACAAGGACCCCTAAAATGGCTGGGCAATATGCAGCCTACAGGTGTCTTAGCAGTACGTAAACATGCAGCTGGCTATTCCGCTAAGATCACTAGGGCCTGTCCCGAGGAGTCCTTAGAACCACGTAGCTTTTCCCTGACAGCTGACACAACGCAATAACCTTTGAATCTGGAGTAAACGGACTGGACCATCTTCAACTTGCCGCAATTGCAATTGACAGCCAACAACCCGACACTCGCTGCTAATGGAAACGACAGCCGTAACGCGAACAACAGGTACATCACCCAGATAAGTAGGCATGCAACGCCACTTGTTACGGCCACCTCGATGTCTGCCCTCGCAAATGGCGTATCTACGACTTCAAAGACACCGAGCCGAGCTCGATCGGCCACGAACACGAATACCACCCTCACCGTGAACACCAAGAACAGCCTGTCACCGTCCGGCCTCACAAATATGAACGCCCAGGATAACAACACTGCCCAGGATGGCGCCGGCAATTATAACAACATCAACAACTATAACAGAAATGACAACCCAGACCCCGACCCAAGCCCCATCCGCGAAGCAAGCACCCCAGCAGAAGTCCGCGCCGCCCTGGCAAGACTGCACACGCGCGAGACCGCCCTGACCCGGCACCTCCAGACCAGCCTGGCGGCGCAGGCCGACCTGGGCCGGGACCTGGGCCGCCTGGACAGCCTGCGGGCGGGGCTGGGCACGCAGGCGATAGCGACGCGGACCATCGGCAACAGGATGCTCGCCAACGCGGCGCACACGGCGGGGCGGCTCTCGGGGCGGGTGCGCGAGCTGGACCTGGAGAAGCAGCGGGTGGGCGAGACGCTGGCCGTGGTCGAGCAGGTGGCCGAGCTCAAGGCCTGCGTGGGCGGCGTGGTCTGGAGCATGGGCGCGCCGCAGGACTGGGAGGCCGCCGCGGGCTACGTCGCGCGCGCGAGCCGCATCCCCGAGGACATCATACGGGGCGGGTTCGCCGCCGCCACGGTGCCCACCGTCGAGGTCCCCGACGCGCCGTGGGTCACGCTCGAGAACGCGCGGGAGAGCCTGTGCGGGCTGTTCCTGCGCGAGTTCGAGAGGGCCGCCAAGGAGGGGGACGGCACGAGGGTCACGCGCTTCTTCAAGCTGTTCCCCCTGATCGGGAGGGGGGACGTCGGCCTGGATGTCTACGGGCGGTATGTCTGCCAGGGTGTGGCGGGCACCGCGCGGCAGACGCTCAAGGCTGGGACGGGGGGCCATGGGATCAAGGACGGGTTCTTCTACGCGAACGCGCTGACGAAGCTGTTCGAGCACATCGCGCAGATTGTGGAGAGCCATGGGGGCTTGGTCGAGAGGCATTATGGCTCGGGCAAGATGGTCAAGGTCATCGAGAGGCTGCAGATGGAGGCGGACGTCCAGGGCGGCATCATTCTTGACTCGTGGAGCGAAGAGAGGGGGGTGGATAGGAAGTTGACGGACGTCAAGAGCTATCCATTCTCGTTCTTGGTACAGAGCTTCTTGCCGCAACAGAAGGGTATGGCTGGCATACCGAGGGTCGGCTCACCGGCTGTAGGTGGCGGCACAAATGATCCCAGGCAGAGCGAGGATGAGGGTGTAAATATGAAAGAGGTGGATGCACTACTAAACGAGATTGCTGTCATGCTTGGGAGATGGTCCCTGTATTCGCGTTTTATTGCTGGGAAATGCAAGGTAAGTTGCGTACTCGAAATCCATACTCCATGGACGTGTTGCTGATCCCAAAGCCCAGGATCCGGAGTCTCCAACGGACACACCTCTCGTCGCCCCTGATGTCCTCGTCAAATCCAACCTAGGCCGAAAGGTCTCGGGAAGGCTCACCACACCTTACAATATCATGAGCACGTTCTTCTTCAGGAGATCCGTGGAAAAGGCGTTCCAGCTAGATGAGATGCCCAGTGGACTATCACTAAATCCACAGAAACACCTGGACAGCGAACCGCCGTTTATAATATCCGCTGTGGATGATGTTATGTACATCGTCAACACCGTCATCCAAAAGACACTTTCTACACACCAGAGAGATACCGTCGCCTCGGTACTACCAACCGTCGGCCGTGTCCTGGGGTCAGATTTCGTCGGCATGGTACAGAGGAAGATGCGAGATGAATCATACCCTAAACCAGTGGTCCAAGGAGGCTACCCGCCGGAGGACAAGATCATTGCCTTCATTGTCCTCATCAACACTTTGGACATGTCAAACGAGTATCTGGAGAGGATCCTAACTACCTTCCTCGGAAGACCCCATGACCGGAGCAACGGTACAGGCCCACAGCCGTCACTCAAGGACTCCTTCCCCTTCGAACACGATGATGCATTCGTCACGAATGCCCTGACCACCCTCCTCTCGAGCTTCACCTCCAAGACCACCGAGCTACTGAACGAAGGACTACAAGTCCTTGCCAACCAGGTCATCAAGCCCCGCCTCGCGCCGGTCCTCAGCAACACGTTCCGCGACCTAGACTACACCCTCACCGAGGACGACCTCGCGGACATCGCGGCCGCAGAAGACATGGACGAGGACGAGTTCCTCGACGCGGTAGGGAAGCGCTTCGAGCACGGATGGGACGCGCTGATGAAGCCCATCGCGCGGCTCATGACGCCCAAGACCTTCAGCACCCTCCTCGAGCTCACGGCGAGGTACCTCGCCCGGGTGCTGGAGAAGCGGGTCTGGGCATTCTCCGGGCGCGCGAACGCCTTCGGTATCATCCGTATGGAGCGCGACTTCTCGGCCATCATCAACGTCGTGTCCAAGGGCGGCAACTACGGCGTCAGGGAGCTGTTCGCCAAGGCGGCGCAGATCCTGATGGTCGCCAACATGGAGGACGATGAGTGGGAGGAGATACAGGCGGACCCGTCGGACGAGGGTATAGAGTGGGTGATAAGCGAGGAGGAGAGGAGGAGGGCTCGGAACCTAGCTAAGGCGTGACACGCGCCGTGAGCTGAGTTCGAGTAAAAGGGATATGATCATGTGGCTTTATATGTACATGGGCACCATCAGCGGGTACTCGGGAAGTTGGGGGAATTTGACAATATAGCGGCCTTGAATCGCATCCATCCATCAATCACATAAGCATTGTTACTCTCATTCCGGTGATCGTGTCACAACAACATGAATGATGCTTATGCTATCAGGTGAGGACTCCGGGTATGCGGATGACGGCTGGGATTCTGGTAATATGTTGCTTTACTTGACGTTCCTGGATCTATGCTCGGGTTGAAACCATCCAAGGGCGGCTTCAATGCACGACGGTTATCAATCGGTTGATACCGTCGTATCCATGTACATACTTACTTAGTACATAAGTAGTAGACTGCGGAGCCACGGGTCGGCACGAACCGTTACGTAGTGCTTAGCTCCGGCAGGCAATCTTTTTCGCGGTCGCTCATCATCGACCTCATGCTAATCGTTGACAAGAACAACACCCAAGCTAGAGTTTCAATGCCCTCGGTCCAGCAGATTACTATTGCGCATATGCTTTCATTCTAGGTGGGCGCATAAGGTCGCGCGACACCTGCGCATATTTTGTGGCAATATGAGCACCATATTTGGTGTCAATTGCCTCCGGTCCGGCCGGAGTCTGCAAGGCACTCTGAGGACCAAGCTACGCACAGCTTGTAGTCAGTCCACCACTGTCGCTGCACTCCTCGAACCTTCTACCCGATCGACGCGATGCATTTCCTCGATATCGAACACCTCAAATTCCCATGGCAACAACAGCAATGGATCATATAGCCCTCGGGAGAGAGGCACGATACTACAGCGCAAACGGCACAGCCCGTTACATTGCACCGAGCAGCAGAGGCGCACCTTCTTCGGCTCCCGAGGCCCTGTAGTAGATTACGTGGACCTACCTCCCAACTACCAAGATGAAGAAGGCCTGCCGTTCCGGAAAGACGGCGACGTGGACCTCGCGACAACTGCCGTCATATTCCAGGGCTTCGCGGACATGACGCCATGGCGGGCGAACAAGCTGCTCAAGATCCTACACGGCCGCAGGGTCGCCGGCACGCTGGAGGACCCGGAGCTGCAGGAGAACACCGCAAGCTTCTCGCGACGCGAGATCGAGCGGGCGCTGGAGTACCTGCGGAAGACCACGCCCGTGGACGAGATCACCAACGCGGGGCTGAGAGCCGAGGACGAGCTGCGAGCGCTGGAGGCCCAAACGAGCGAGGAGATCGAAGCGCAGGAGGCCCAGAAGGAGAAGGAGGGCGGTGGTCGCAAGGCCGGCAGCTGGCTATACAAGGACGGCGGCGTCCAGGACGTCTACGGCGAGTCGGTGCTCGACAAGATCCGCGCGCGCAACAAGGCGAAGCGCGAGGCCGAGGAGAAGGCCCTGGAGGAGCAGCGCAAGAAGGAGGAGGAGGACGCCCAGCAGAACTGGGGCGGCCTCGCGACCTACCAGCCCGGAGGCGCCCGCCCGCTCGAGGTCATGAGCGCCAAGGAGCTGGAGTACCGTGCGGCGGCGACCTCGGGCCTCGAGGCGCCGCCCGACATCCCCACGTGGCGCCTCCTGCTGCCCTCGACCCTCTTCGTGGCCGCCCTGGTGCCGCTGCTCTGGTGGGCCGCGGAGCACTGGTACGCCCCGGCATCAGAGGAGACCCGGCTCATGCCGTGGGCGAGCAAGGAGAACGCGACCATCTACGGGCTCCTCCTGCTCAACCTGGCCGTCTTCGTCGCCTGGAAGCGCATGCCCTTCTGGAAGTTCATGAACAAGTGGTTCGTCATGGACATGGCCATGCCGCGGGCCGTGCAGACCGTGACGGCCGTCTTCTCGCACCAGACGCCCACGCACCTCGCCGAGAACATGTTCTTCCTCTGGCTGCTCGGGGGCCTGCTCCAGGGCGAGGTCAGCCGGGCCGAGTACCTGGCCATCTTCCTGTCGTGCGGCGCCGCCGGCTTCCTCGCCTCGCTGTACCGGTGCGTGCTCCGCGGCCACCTGACGTACGGCCTGGGCGCATCGAGCGCCACGTTCGGCGTCATCTGCGCCTACTTCTGGCTGTACCGCTTCGACGGCTTCAAGATCCTGGGCCTGCCCCCCGACCCGTACAACGGCGTGCAGGGCCTGGGTGTTATTGGGTTGATTGTGGGCCTGAACCTGATCCCTGCCTTTAGGCACCTGCCGGGCCAGAAGGACTGGGTGTCTCACCTGGCCGGTATCGCGACGGGTATCGGCTTCGCGGAGCTGATCGAGAGGAGGCGCAAGGAGAAGGAGGGCGAGGGAAATAAGTTGCTGGTGGAAGGAAAGCAGGGAAACTGAGGGGCTAGTCACGAGATGATGAGCGGGTTAGAAGTAACCCTGGGGATGATGAAAGTGTAGTCAACATCGATGCATAGAGCGATGCTGCTCATGACTTGTGTATCCGGGTGAATAGCTAGAAGGAAGAAAAGAAACTCCCATCAAGACAGGCTGTGGTATTCGGCATAGAAATCGTGCGTGATACGGTGTTATGAGCCTGTATCCCAAGCCAGTGAGTGTCATCCAACCCATCTTTCACCTGATCAAGGCACTGTTGAAGCAGACGAGAGTACGTCGCATTATCATCGCTCAGTGTGTGTCTTTCACGGCTCACTCTTCGTGTGCTGGAGGGAGACTGATGGGGGGATGTTGGCGAACGGTAGACTAGAACTTGTCCAACTCTGCTGTAATTCTTCGGCCCCTGAGTACTGATCAATATAACTCCTGATAATTACATCTCAGCACCTGAACTGTCAAACTTCTCGATCATAAGCAGTGAGGCGAAGCGGAGAAATCTACAATACTTCTGTCTCTTCTTCGCAGGTGACCCTATGCGGGCATATCTGCAAACCTCATCAGGTGTTCTCTAGATGCCGTTTGCCCCTGTCACAATATTGCCGGACCATGGTGTTGCGTAGGGTACTGCTCTGGCCTGATTCATGAGCCGCGAGGCGGGTGAAGCAAGCTGGCACTTCAGAACGATCACCATGTACACAAGCCAGCTGGCTCAACTTGCAGCTTATCTGGGTGGTCGATAAGGACCTCCACAGCCTTTGTACTTTCAAACATGGGAGCTCAGAATACTGAGACTCCAGGCTTGGCCCTACTGCACACGGCAGACTGTGTCGTATCGTCCTCGAGTCGTTTCGACTTTCCGTTGCGGCCTCGTGTGGTTCAAGCCCCTGGCCGCCTTATGGTCCAACAATGAGGAACCACTGCGATCATCTGGTCTGAGCCCCCATGCGTCTTTGGCCTTGCTTTCTCTGACTTCGCCGTGGCTTGCAACGTCGTATATACACACTTCTAGGCCAAGTGTATCAAAGTCAGTGGCTGAATATCTCAGGAATCGAGCATAGATCCAGCCCCAAGAGCTCTGAAGGCTACCGGAGCCCAAGCCATGCATGTGGCTGATGTCTAGCAGCGGACTCCCTGATTGAGACCCCTCTGCCTTGAGCCGATGGTGAACAGCAGTCCAGTTCCATGTGTTGGGTTGGATATTCGTCTTGGACGCATCGCCTTCGTCTGGGATCGTGACCCCTAAAATCGAGTAGAGGAAGAAACCCGGTTTGAGCCATGTCACAATCAGTTGTTCATGGTCGCATCACCAGAACCGGTCAAAGACGTATTTAGCCGCGCCTGCCCGACGAGTGCGATGGTCATAACCTTACGAGGCCGAGTCAAGTCTCAACTTCACACATATATGGAAGAGAAGCCGCATTTACAAGACACATGATGGACCGCTTTGCAATATGTTGTAAAATTTGCTTGAGTGTGATAGCTGCAGTAATTTGTGACCTGCCCCAGAACGTCATGGGACGGGAGCAGATATTCATCCCGGGACCCTAGTTGCTTCCTGTCTAGCAGTCCCTTATCGGTCGAGCTTTGTCAACCTCGCTCATACCTGGGCTTCTTCGCCCTTCCGAACCTGTCAGTATCGTCCTCTGACTGTCGAGAGATGCTGGCGCCTGGACTTGGCTGCTATGGTATCCGCGCCATAGCCGTCAAAGTCTTCCCCATGGAACCTGCCAATTTCCGAATTATGCATTAGAGGTCTTCAGACATGAAGCCATCTTTGTCCAACGGCCGTGTCTGCATGTCCTAGCTACCAATTGTAGCGTAGCCACACACCAGCCTGGCGTCAACCCCGCGAGAGACAAACACGCTTGGTCCATATGTGGCGAAGCTGGACAGTCTTGCCTCTGATCGACGGAGATTGGCGACATCCTCGAATCACGCCGTGTGTTCCTTCGACCTCTGCCGCGGTTATGTCGTGTGTTCATGCATATTGGTCGAGCAAACTCGGTCTTATGAGAATATAGGCGTGTGAAAATGTACCGTGGAGGCCAGGTTGGGAGATTGCATCCGCCTTCGATCCCTTACTAGCTTTGCCAGCGTGGATTCGTCGTTGCTTGCCCCATCATCAGGTTTCTCGCTGCTTCCGCTTATGCTCTGGTTCTGATCTTCCATCTTCATATGCTGGCTCCTCTTCTAGGATAGGTCCATCTCCCCCATGGTACCAACAGAGCTGAGTCCGCTAGACGCAGGTCGGGATTCGATGTCGGGTGATTGTGACTTGCCCGGGGTTCCCCGCCGCTTCTCCATCCAGGTCTGAATGCTGTCGATCTCGCCGCCACCTTCTACGACCACGAGGCCGTGGTCGTGCGGAATTCCTAGGAGGGTGCCGGCGTATTTGGAGTCGTCTGCAGTCTTGCTGTGCCTCTTCTTCAGCGCAGTCAGGTAGTCTGTAGCGCCCTCCTCACCCCCATCCAGCGCGATCCTCCTTATGTTCTCGTTTCGAGGACCCATGGCCCATGCGATGAACTCTTCGACGCCCCTCGTGTCCTCCTTCTCCATGAAGTCCTGCTCCTCAAAGTCGCGCTCTGGTAGGAAGGCCCCAACATCTTGCAGCGCGAGCCGTATATCCACGATGGTCGGCGTGACTGTGCCAGTGTAGTCCCAATCGCCGGTATTGGCGCTTGCATGGCGGGCTGTCTCCTCGCACAGGATCTCGAGGTATCGAGCTGCGAGGTCGGTGAGGCTGTCGACCACGGCAGGTCTGGCGGAGTGGAAACCTGTAGCGCGGAGGATCTGGATGATGGAGGGGCGCATGAGCGCGTGAAACACGGCTTGGGGAGGTGTCATTGTTGCAAGGATTGAGGTCTAGTCAAGAGAATGGCGAGAAAGTAAGTTATGGGTGCTGATCAGCATGCGAAAGTAAAGGTCATGATCAATCAGCACGAGCGTTGTATTGATCACCACCTAGAAGGAGACTAAGAGAATGTTAAAGGCGATTGAATCAATCGTGTTCGAGAGATGTTGAAGTGAACCGTCCTGCGATACAAGCATACACCATAGGATACTATATGTACAAGGCACTGTACCATTGAAGGTCTGATTGTCAATTGTAGCTTGGGCCCGCACCCGCGCTATCAGTATGGATAATAGACTGTACAATAGCACGTGAATAGGTAGCGGCTAGATTCCGTCTTCATGTTACAGGGAGCAGGGAGCAGGGCGCTCGGACCATATTGAAACTGCCCCATATTAAAGTCAATCCGTACTCCAGGGCTGTTACCCCAGTTCACGATAGAGCAGTATGCCTGCCGCATAGACAGTGATTAGTGACGCCCTCACGATCTACCATCGCGCCCTTCAACTTCCAGTCCTCCCAGACTTGTGTCAAAAGTTTGTAATCTTCCACATCATCAAATCGCATGCTTTAGCGGGGCGTACTCTATGCTTCTCAGCGTTGTATCGAGACGACGGCTTCTTATGATGTGAACTTCCTCCCTCGTCACCTCTTGAACTCGTCAATCCACCTGGCGCATCCTGATCCTCATCCCCGACTGAAACAGCCGCCGCTGAACCACTCAGTCAAGAAGACTAGGAAGCGCACCAACACGACGCCGCTCGTTTGGCCCCGCAGACCCAAGTCCGACTCAAAACACTTGAGACTATCGCCAACGTTTCCAATATCGTCACGACCGATCGAATACAGAATGGAGGGCACCAAGAAGACCCTGAAGTTGAAGATTAGGACTCCGTCCGTTTCTAGCAATGGCCCGGGCTCTGCCAACCCGTTGACGGCCACTTCTCCCCGTCCGGTCGCAACACAATCCAAGATGTCTCCTACAGGCCCGTCAGCGCATGCATCAGACATGTCGCCTCCTCCCGCCCGTCCAAAGCCTGAAGCCCCAGACTCGGCAGTCATGCCACCACCCGCTGTGCCGCCGACACCGAGCGAAAAGAAACATACGATCAAGTTGTCATGGAACCGGTCCGGGAGCCAGCCATCGACACCGATCACTGAAGAGCCACCGACTATAAGAAGACCGTTGCCTACAATCAGAACCGCTCTCCCTGCCGCCCCGTCGCTGGCCGACACTCCACCAGTCCCACTAACTATGACCAAGGCCGGACGGACGTCGAAGCCCACTGCGAAGAAGCGCGCTAAGGCCGACGTTGATAGTGACGACGACGCGGAGGTGGACGGAGATGCATCAGAGCATGCTAGGAAAAAGATGAAGACAATCAAGTTGAAGTCGGGCGCCGACGACCCTAGGCGAACAGGTTCATTTCGAATAGCTATTAAAGATTCGCATAAGCAGACTTTCACCAGAGACGTTGGCTCGGGATACGACTCGGAGATGGAAGATGCCGAGGTCGACCCTATAGTAGAAGAGCAAATCGTGTTGCGCATGATGGAAGGTCCGGAGTGCGATTACATCAACCAATGTCTGGACAACAAGAAGTTCCCCTCTGGCGGCATGGATTTCAAATTGAGATGGCTAGATGAGCGGAGAGCACTTGTAATTGCACAAGGTCGCTATTACGCAGCTGCACTTGTCGATCTACCCACAATCACGGAGGGAATGAAGACCTGGGACAAGAAACTCATGGTCAAGTCAGCCGATATCTCTCAGATGTTGCTCGTCTTCGCGAGAGTAGATGATGAACAATCGGCGAGAACAGCGGAGCTCCCGAACGTCGTCTTCGACGGGCATAGATGGCCACACGGTCTGACACCACCCATGCACGACGCAGTTCATCGCAGGTTCCGCAAGCGCTTGACGAAGAGTGAGATTCTCAACAAAGAACAGGAAGTACAGAGGCTCCTCGAGGCAGATAAGAACGCCATAAGCACGAGATGGGAATGGATAGATGAACGAAGAGGCACTATGCAGGCCGGCACGCCCGACGTCGACATGCAGGATGCGGAGGGAGAGGAGGATGCTGAGGGTGAACTGGAAGATCTCTTCGACCACGTGGATGCCGACCTTGAGGCGGAGCTCGCCGCTGAGTTCCAGGATGCATCAGAAGACGAAGCAACCCAGACCGTAGACACGCCAGCGCAAACAATCGGTACGCCTGGTGCTCTTACTTCTGACACAGCGGCGCAGGGAGCTGGAACTGCAGATCAACACGTTGAGGATGACCTCTTCGGAGGTGATAGTCCGGGAGAGTACGACGACGACGATGATTCCGACGACGATATCAGCCCAGAAGAGAGAGAACATCGGGACCTTGTCAGGGGTGTCCGGGAGGACGTCAGGGAAATGGAAAAGGCGATCCACGAGCTCAATCGACAAATCGAAGCCCAGTCCAACAACATTCTCAAGAAGCGGTTGCAAGGGAGAGTCAAGAGTCTGGAAGAAGACCGGCGGCTCAGGTTGGCATCTATCGGAGAGGTACCACCAGAGGATGTTGATCAAGAGGAGTAGTGCAAGTGGGTTTGAAAGCACATGCCAGACAGTCTGGGCTCTCACACTCGTCTCTGCGACACAACTGGAAGGAAGTAACGAAGAAGGCCTGGCATATTGGAGGATGAACATCTACAGGTCAAGGCTTATGACTTAGCGTTTTGCCTCTCACTACCTTTATGCGTGGAAACGGCCATGGCCTCATCTAGGACATTATTATAAACTTCGATGGCCTATTGGACCAATGCAAATGGTCCTGGCAGTTCGAGAGCGCATGCAGAATCTTGAGGTTCTAGTTGTGGTGAAGACTTTGTGTTATGTGAGACTTATTTGAGGCTCTGTAAGGCTATTGTAGCCCATACACCCAGTAATATACAATTTTTTTTTGGTACAATACACCAGCCACCCAGTCTGATGTACGAATTCCATATGCCTCGCTCCTTTTATAACGCAGCTGTAAGTGATGGCCCACATTTTTATCTCTACATAGACTTGAGGTAGTTAGCCTCCTTGATCTTAGCCTTCCTCTCCTTCCTCATCGCCTTCCTGAGATCCTCTCTCTTCTCCGCCGCCGCCAGCGCCTCCTGCACCGTGCCGCCCTCGGCACCGGGCAGGTTGATCGACTGCTGCTGAAGCGGTATCTTGGGGGCCAGCGCCGCGAGGTCGCCGGTCGCCAGGATCTTGGCCTCGAGCTCGCGCTGCCTCTTGGCGGCTAGCCTTCGCTGTTTCTTGGATTTGGCTGTGGAGGAGTAAGGCCGTTAGTAAGAACAAGGAACTTTGAGGAAGATGGAAGGGGCATTGAGACCCAAGTGCTTAGGGAGATACGTACAGAACTCGTCACCAGCGTCCGCATCCTCCTCCGCATCCGCCTTCTTCTGCACGTCCAGGCATGACCACAGCCACTCCGGGTACTCATTGTCCGGCAGCGCGACGGGGTCCGTCTTGCCCTTGAAATAGTTCAGACCGTTGAGGACGGTGCCCGCGGGGCATGAGGACAGCGCCGCGGCTCCTTCTGAGGTCGGCGCATCGCTGGCTGCTGGCACAGGGTCGGCGGGCGCGGCTGCTTGTGCTGCGGCGGCAGCCTGCCTGGGGGTTGTGATGCTGAGGAAGGTCCTTCTTATGGGCGCCTTCGGTATTATTGACTGGCGGCCGAGGGCCGTGGCCTGTCGTAAACAACTCCTGCAGATCATCTTGGGTTGCGACGCGGTGGAGCACGTCGATTGAGGATGGACGTCGTGTGGTTGCCGGTCGCGATGTTGAGAGTGATCGAGCTCCCCAAAAATTTCTCGGCAGGCAAGGCTCTCCCCGATGCACTGTCAGTAGTGGCGGGTATCAGAGGAGCCGCGTAGGCCGGCCGCTGTCTTACGGTATTTACTCTAAGCACCCTGCTTGCTATATGGCCGCGAATGAAAATCAACAGGCACATAGAAATCTGGATTCTGCTTTTTGAAAAATTGTCTCTCTGGTGTACATATTGGAAGTCCCGAGGCTCCCAATTGTCGTCATAACGGCATCGGCATTTGCCTCTATATGGCACTCTATCATCACCTCTGGGCCTCGAGATTTCTGCCCAAACAACCGCACGCCGAGGTATCGCTCCCATTCATATATCTCTCCGATTGATCATTTCCCAGTACTGTTTATTGCCTTGTTCTCACCAACGTAGGTGCCTTGCTCGAACAGGTAACCTCTGACCTTGTTCTTCTCGAGCATCGAAAGATAACGTTCTGTTCATTTCAGTCAGCCATTGCCCGAAAAGGCCGAATGCGTAATGCATTCAGTTCATTCGAGAGCAGCCAGCGGCCTAGGATTCGTGATTTCGTGCAAACCCTCGTAATGGGGCACTGACCTCGCAGGTGGCCGCACTTCTCGAGGTGGTTGACACCTTCGCGGTAGTAACACTTGCTCAGCTCGTCCTTGACGAGTCGCCCCATCATGATCTGCACCCACTGCTCCCGAATGATGGCATCCTGTGCCTGCTTGAATTGCTTGTTGTTCTCGTAATCGACACCGTCGAAGGTGGGGGGCACGGTTGGCTTCTTGGCCAGGAAGGCCTCGGACTCGGGAGTTGGCATTGTAAGTTACGGGTACAGATCGCAGGGCGTAGATGCAATCTACTGAGGGGCTGATCTAGTCGGCCAGAGACGTAGAGGTGGTAGGTGGCCTTGGTTCGTCGGTGCCGTTCGTGATGGCTCCCTCGGTATGGTGACGGCGAATGGAGTGGCTTGTATATCCAATGCACGCGAGCCAACCGAAGCTCTAAGTCCAGATGTCCGCACTGGTCGAGCCGGACGGGCCTCATGCGGCACGTGCGCTGTGGCGGTACGTACCCCAGCCTGTCCAGCCTGCCGAGTAACCATGGCGTTATCAAAAGCGGGGACTGGGGCGTGGTAGTCCACATAGCACCTCGCCGCCTAAAATTTGGGTTTTCTGCCGCTGAACTTTTTGGAATCCAGGGTCCAGCCATTCTTTTGACCAAAACCCGGTCGCCCTCTCCATCCTCCTTCCCAAACTTTTCTTCTCTCTTCATCCGCCCTTCTGGAAGTCTTCAACCTGATCACTTCCTCCATCTTCATACCGCCCTTCTCAACCTTTACCCAACCTCAAGCCACATTAATTCAATATGGGTAAATCCAAGGACACCAAGACCAGCAAGGTCAAGGCTGAGAAGCCCTCGGTCGTCAAGCAGGCTGCCGTCAGCAAGCCCGTCAAGGCTGTCAAGTCCAAGGCCAAGGCCGCCGTCACCGAGGTTGCCAAGAAGGTGACTGGTAAGAAGTCCAAGAAGCAGGAGTCCTCTTCCGAGAGCGACAGCGACTCCGAGGAGGAGTCTGAGTCCTCTTCTTCCTCCGAGTCTGAGGAGGAGAAGCCCGCGCCCAAGGCCAACGGAAAGGCCAAGGCCGCTGCCAAGCCTGCTGCTAAGGCCGCTGAGTCTTCCGACTCTTCGGACGACAGCGACGACAGTGATGATAGCGAGAGCGAGGCCGGCGCCAAGGTGAACGGCAAGGCTGCCGAGAGCGTGAGTTTGACTTTCTCGATGCTTGCACTGAGACGCCATGATCTAACTTTCAATCTAGTCCGACGATGAGAGCTCCAGCGACAGCGACGAGAAGCCCACCCCCGCTAAGAAGGAGGTGGCTGCCAAGGCCAGCGTAAGCTCCCCACAACCATTGCATTTTTTGTGTACTTGGCTAATTTGATATCATACAGTCCGACTCTGATGACAGCGAGGACTCCGATTCCGACGACAGCGAGAGCGAGGAGGAGAAGCCCAAGGCTGCTGCCGCCAAGAAGGCTGAGAAGGCCAGCGTAAGTACTCTTCCGGGACTGCATCGCTCAGTCAACCTCTTTTACAACAAAACTAACTAATTATTTAGTCTGACGACTCTGACGACTCCGATGACTCTGACGACTCTGACGACTCGGAGAGCGAGGACTCTGAGGAGAAGGAGGAGACTGAGGCACCTTTCGCCGCTAAGAAGCGCAAGGCCGAGGAGGAGGCCGCTGTCCCCGCTAAGAAGGCCAAGACTGAGGATGCTGAGGCCTCCGAAGAGAGCTCTACCCTCTTCGTCGGCAACCTCAGCTGGAACGTCGATGACAACCTCCTCTACGAGGAGTTCAAGGACTCCACCGGTGTCACCGGTGCCCGCATCATCACCAACCGTGAGGACGGTCGCCCCCGAGGATTCGGCTACGTCGACTTCGACACCACTGAGAACGCCAAGGCAGCTCTCGAGGCCAAGCAGGGAGGCTTCCTTGACGGCCGTGACATGCGCCTTGACCTTTCCTCCGCAAAGCCCAAGGACAACTCCGCCGCTCGTGCCGGTGACCGCGCCAAGCAGTTCAACGACGAGCTGAGCCCTGAGAGCGACACCCTGTTCGTCGGCAACCTGTCCTTCCAGGTCGATGAGGAGTCTGTCTCCGCCTTCTTCAACGAGGTCGCCCCCGTCAAGAGCCTTCGTCTCCCCACTGAGCAGTAAGTATCCCTTCCATCATACAATTTGGCACGTCGATCATTCCTAACATTCACGCAGGGAGACTGGACGCTTCAAGGGTTTCGGCTACATCACCTTCAACTCCGTCGAGGAGGCCAAGTCTGCTGTCGAGAAGCTGCAGGGCCAGGACCTCCAGGGTCGCAACGTCCGTCTGGACTACGCTAGCGGCCGTCCCGACAACGGTGGCGGTGGCCGTGGTGGCGGTGGCTTCGGAGGTCGCGGCGGTGGCCGTGGCGGCGGCCGTGGTGGCTTTGGCGACCGTGGTGGCCGTGGTGGCGGTGGCTTCGGTGGCCGTGGCGGCGGTCGTGGCGGTGGCCGTGGTGGCTTCGGCGACCGTGGTGGCCGTGGCGGTGGACGTGGTGGCGGTGGTGGATTCCAGGGCAAGAAGATCACGTTCTAGAGAACCGATGCATCTTCTCCAAGGGACGCCGAGGCTGGTAGCAGGAAGCAAGAGAGTAAGTCAAGCAAGAAACAGAAGCAGAAGGCCGCTCGTAAGGCGACCAGCCGCACTTGATGGTTCTGAGGGCTCTTGTGGCATTTCAGTGGGCTTTTTGGGTTGTCGGCTCTAGGCTTTGCAAAAGGCCGCGATACCTGTGGGCTTGTTCCTGATCTGTGGGCTCGTGTGTCTCGTACACACTTCTCGTGACACTTCAAGTGTCTGCTCTATGCTCTTGAGGGCATCACTCAGATGATGGGTTTCTTGCTTGATCCTGTGGGCTTCTGTGGGCTTCTGTGGGCTCTACGGAGACGAGATGTTCTGGGAGCATCTACCAAGTCTCGTTACCGGACCGGTCATGACTGGGGGCTTGTGGGCGTTGGGGATCCTTTACAAAAGTTGTTTTGCATTTTAGGTGGGATATTCAGGCCCCAGCACATAGCTACTGAGGGTTCTCGGGGCGTCATCTCTGCTTTCGACGACAGGCTAGCTGGCGACGCAAATCTTCTCTAGTATTCTAGTTGACTTGTCGAGCCGGTAAGTATTCAATACCCTTGATGCCTTTCTCCAATACCCGGAAACTGGTTGCGATTAGTTGTAGGACACGATAGATAGAACAGAGGCACAAAGTAATTCACACGAGTCTTACATTTATACCATTCCGAACCAATTATTCCGTTAGTGTAGTTGTAGAGCCAGTGAAACGTAGACGGTGAAGGAGACATAGTATTGCGGATTAGGACTTCATCCAACAAGAGCCCATGCTGGCTGTCTGAAACTCAAGCGGAATTATATTGCCCGAATCGTCCCAGCTGCAGGCCATTCCGTCCGATGTTGCATCATTACAGATGAACGATGAGACAGGCGTGTAAGGGGGAGATACACCATAATATAGTATAACAGACTATGTCCAGGGGAGAAACAGCTGATGTCGACGTCGATAGTCTGTCTAATTACAGAAGATGTCGCGTCATTCGAGAGTAAGAATGGCTGTGTCGCGACCCGCATGTGACGCAGGCAGGCGGCCAGTCAGGAGGACAAATAGCTGAGATAGGTGGACTCAGCTGTTTTCAGGGGTGGGGGGCCGCGCTGATCAATAACACTGATCTATCGGCGATTTGAGGGGCCACTTGACAGGTAGACAAGCTAGACAAGGTGCTCAAACCCGACGGTGCTTGATGCTCCCGCAGCAACGACGTCCTACCACCCGGACAAGTATATGCTATAACGTTGCTAAACTCAGCCGGCAGCGATCGGCGCGAAGGTTAGGCTGACTAGGCGTCCCGTAATGTTCCCGGCCAATGATTCTCCTGAAAACCTCGGATGGGATGATGGGACCCTTTGACCTTTGGGGGAAGCCTTGGTCTCCGCCGAGACAAAGGGACTACAGTACCAATGATCATATCGGCATCCAGGGCTGGCTTTCTGACAGGTAAGTACCTTGCGGTGAGGCGTGCGTGATCGGTAGCAGGCTACCTAGATAGGTAGGCTTCGTCATGTCTCTACATACCTGTTGAGACGCCTACAGGATAGGGACTTTGATAGGCAGTGTCCTCTACTCCTTTTCCCGATTTGACTTTCCAACGCGCCCGAGTCTTCATCTTTCGGCAGACAGACGATCATTACGCCAGCCCTGGAGTGTTGGCTCCTCCTCTTCCTCAACTGCGTTGCATTGCTCTCCACAATCAAGGTGCATGTGCATGTGCACCTGCAGCGCATCTCAAGGTTCCAAGGTTATCGGTCGCCGTTATTTGATCATGATTGATATGATAAGACACATCGGAAGGGCACTGATCCACTTGGGTCTGATTCCTAATCCGTATGTACATATGTACGGTCAACCTTGGAACACCTGGGCAGGGTATCCGCTGACTGCTGAGTGGGGTCTGCAACAGGCAAGGAGGCAGCACTAAGGGAAGGTTGACAGGAGCACCTGGGCAGGGGCTCCCAGTCCGCACTTGGTAGTAACAGCGATAACAGGAACAACAGTCAAAGCAGCACAATAGCAGTCACAACAGTTGGTAGGTATATACATAATTGGGTACCTAAATAGATCCATAGATACAATAGGGAGGGGTCGCCTTTTCCTCTTCCCTTGCGCTTTTGACGATACAACAGCCGACTGCGCTGCAGCTGCAACGTCAATACCCTCGTGTTTCTCCTTACTCCTCACTCCCAACCTTTCACCATCTCTCAAGCCGTACTTCCACCCCTCTTCGTCGTCGTCGTCTTCTTCTTTTTCTCCCTCCATACTCTCATCCTCTCATCCACTCATCCCCTTCTTCCTATCTGTTTTCCTCGACTTCAACGTCCGTTATGGCCTCCTCCTCCCAGCAGGCTCGTCTGGGCGGCAGCCGCCAGAGCCGCCCCCATGATATCGAATCTGGCCAGCTTTCAGAAGGTATCGCGCCATCGGACTCGACACCAGCATCACAGTCTCGGCACAACGATGGTCAGTATATACAATACGTAGCAGACATGCAGCGTACTACTCACCGCTTCGGTGCCGTGAAAGCAGTACGACGGGAGCCAGAACTAACAAGCTTGCAAGAATCATGGGTCGAAATCGCATCCCAGCCATCTTCCTCCTCACTCTCTTCCATCGGAGATGAAATAGTCACAACGGGTCTGCAGGTCGGCAACCAGTCGTCGTACTCTCCGCGAAGGAGGCGGCCGCAACGTCAAAGCCACCAGCAGTCCGTGCAACAACGACAACAACACATGCCTCCGACTTACATCGTGAGCCATGCTGCTGCGCAGGCGGGCACAAGCAGCCAAGAGGAGTACGATGAGACCGAGAGTGAGGAGGATCACCTATTGACTTCGTCTACGGAGAACATACGCCCACGACCAGCTACTGCTACCATCGGCCTCCCCCGTTCGCGGACGACACTCGGTCTCAGTTCCGACTTCTCTGACTCCGAAGACGACGACGATGGTACCGCACTAGGCAGGCCAACAAGTTTCCGCCCCCAGCCTAACGCATTTACACACCCACCTGCTCACCTCAGCCACCGCAGCCACTCCACGAACTCGGCGATACCTCCTCATCACCCTGGTGCTAGACCATCCGCGATTACTAACAGGTCACATAATCGCGCCCGCACCAACTTCACGTCTCCGGCTTACCAAGCTGACAACGATGCTGCACTGCGTGCATCACTCACCACGCTTCTCTCGTGCGCCGCGGCAGCTAAGAGCCTGCCAGGCAGGCGCGCCGCCACCGCCGACACATCATCAGGGGAGCCAGTGCTGGGCGCCGGCGTCGGACCAGGCAACCAGCCCATGGAGCTCAGACTGGTTCCCGAATCCGAAATCGAGGCTGGAGGCTCTCCAGGTATCGGTTCTGGGGCGCCAAAATCCCCTCAAGGGCGTCAACCTACCACCCGGACGACCTCGAACTCCAGCGCACAGAGTGTGCCTGCATCAACCTCTTCCGAAAGGGCTAAGAGGGCCGCTGCCGGCCAGTCCAAGCCCCAACGGGCAAATAAGAAGAAAAGGACGGCTGCCACCGCTGTGGATGACAATACCGTGACCTGGATAAGCCCCGCCACCTTGACTTGGGTCTTGGGAACTGGTGTCGTACTATTGGTTTCGGTTGTGGGATTTGGCGCCGGTTTCGTCGTCGGCCGCGAAGTTGGCCGGCAGGACATCCTAAGCTCGATGAGCGGCGGAGGTCCTGCCGCAGGTGCTGGAGTCAATGCTTCATCCTGTGGCGGCGAGGTAGTACGTAGCACTGGCACTGGCACCCTTAGGAGGTGGAGATGGGGCACAGGGATGACAAAACTCGTGAGCGCCTAGAAGGCCGAATCGACCGAGTTGACATTTGCGTGGTTGGTGATATACTCCAGTTGACCGGCCTGCAAGCACATCAGCGCTGAGAACAAGCATCAACAGCCACAGACTGTCCGCAACTTGGGGTTTTGATCGACGATACGCTTCAAGCTAAGCCCGCTCCCCTCGGGCGAGCACTCCAACCCCTTGCATAACTTTCTTTTTCGTTTCATGGTCAGGCGTATCGGGAAATGGCTTTGAACCCCATGATGGAACCGGCTTTTTCAAGATTGGGAGATACCACGTCTGTTCGTTACAGCTATCTGGCCTCGTTGAGGGATTATCATGAGGCGCCATGGCGCTGAGAGGTTCTGATATGAGGAGCCAAACACACAGACAGAGACGCGGGTATGGGCACAGAGACACATGAGACAGCCGGTAGCAACGGCGAGGCAGATAGCATTGACTTTATTAGGATTTTAATACGACACGCATATATTCCAAGAAAAGGGCAACCTCGAACAAACTTCCCTCGGTCTCGTGTGATGTGACTGAATTAAGTTGCTAGATAAGCCTTCCCGTCGTTGCTGCCTTCCTTGCATTGCGAAGTTGCCATCCCTTCATGTTCCCATATTGGATTTCGTCGGGGTATTGTTCTTCTTGGGCGTATAACTTGTTGTTCAGCGCGTTAAAAACCAGTGTATGAGCAGAACCCCAGCCTCCTCTTCGAGATCCTGCGCTGCCTTGCATGACCAATACAGGAGACACGATGAAAAACACCATCTTGCTTGCCTCAGTAGTGGCACCAACGTACTGATTCACTCCAGTCAACCTTATTCGGTCCGCCGAGGTGTCAGTACTCGGTCGCTTCCCCAGGCCCATATATCGCACCTCTCATGCTCTTACCTACAGTAGTGTGGTGTCTCGGAAGTGCCCATCCCCTCAAGGACTTCGTCCTTTCAGGAGAACAATACACAAACGGCAGGGGGTGGTCGAGATCCGTACCCATGTATTAGGAGGACGGAGTTTGGGAGGTGCTACAGTTCACATCAACGGCTGCGCCTGTGACGCCGACGGAAGGCAGAACCCACAAAAGGTTTCCCAGGTGATATTTACTACGACTGTTGTTGAGTAACGAGATTGTGCGACATAGAATCTGCTAGAACGTCACGACCCCAGAAAATCTGCTCTACTTGTCTAACGCTATCTACACACCGTGTAACAACCAATGCCGGTGGGCAGGAGGTTCGGGGTGCGGATTGTATCTAATCTATCACCCACGATGCCTCGTCCAAGTGATTGCTTGATGCTTCTAGTTCTGAGGAAAAGGAAGGGTTAGCGGTGGCGATTATCGCTCCCCTATAAGCGACAAGTTGATCCCCTCGATTAGCCGCGGTGGAATTCGGACACACGGTCAAGACTATCAACCCGTCAGTATGTAACGACAGCACGGGAACATCCCGAGAATGAGGCACGAGGGCTTACTTGAAGGCCGCGCTGATCAGGGCGAGGTGGCTGAAGGCCTGGGGGGTGTTGCCGAGCTGCTCGCCGCTGCGGGAGATCTCCTCGGAGAACATGTTGAGGTGGTTGCTGAAGCCGAGCATGTTCTCGAAGAGGTTGACGGCCCTGATGAGGTACTTCGGGTCGTAGACGCTGGCGCGGGTCATGGCCTCGACGAGCCAGAAGGTGCACATGCTGAAGGCGCCCTCGCGGCCGCCCACGCCGTCGTCGGCCAGCTCCGTGTCGTACCGGTACACCAGGCCCGTCGAGGTGAGACCGCCCCTCTCGGGCGGGAGGAGGATCCGGTCCAGCGTGTTGAGGAAGCGGGGCTCGTTGGGGGACACGAAGAAGACGAGCGGCGCGATCAGGATCGACGAGTCCAGCATCGTCCTGTTCTCGTAGCTCTGGACGAAGCACTTCATCTCCGTGTTGTAGCCTGGGAAGGGGGCTCTGTTAGTCACACGGACGGGTACGCAAGGGCTTATGACCTGAAGGGGGTTGCACAACTCACCCTTCTCCATGATCTCTTCATAGAGCCCATCTCTAGCCTCCATCCACTTGGTCCGGTTTGGGCAGGGGAAATTCCTCTTTTCTGCCAGACGAAGCCCTCGGTCAAACGCCACCCAGAGCATAATCTTGGAGTAGACGAAATTCTGCTTATTATTGCGGACTTCCCAGATGGACATGTCTGGCTGATCCATAATGGTCAGGACGTAATCTGCATCAATGTCAGCCGCGAAGTCTCCCAGATGGTATCAAGATTGGCGACGCACCAAGCAATTGTCTGACAGACACCCAGGTTTCCCATGTAATCGGCTTTCCGTACTTGTTGTTGAGATAGACAGCGTCCATCAGCTCGCCGTAGATATCAAACTGCTGGTGAAAAGCTGCGCCGTTGCCAATCCGCACGGGCTTGGAGCCTCTGTAACCTTCGAGGTGGTCGAGTTCGATCTCAGGGATCTCCGTTTCTCCTCTGATGGTAAACATGATGGGCAGGCCCCCGTCCGGGGCTCGCGATTTGATGATCCTCTCGTTGATGAACTCCATATACTTGTCGGCCTCCTCTATATAACCGAGGCGCAACAGGATGTATATGGTGAAGCTGGAGTCCCGCACCCAGGAGTACCTGTAGTCCCAATTCCGAGGGCCGCCAACCTCTTCTGGGACGGAGAAGGTCGGCGCAGCAACGATGGCCCCGGTGGGCTCGTAAGTAAGCAGCTTGAGGATCATCAGGCTGCGCGTGACAACCTCCCGCCACCTGCCCTTATACTTGCACTTGGAGATCCAGTTGTACCAATACGTCTGGGTATCGTGCTGCTGCTTGTCCAGGTCAGCAGTCGTGATGTTGCCCGTGACGTGGGTCTCGTTGTCGTCCCGCAGGGTGAACGAGATGGCCTGGCCCTCTCGCAGCGTGATGTGCGCGACCACGCCCTCGCTGAGCAGGCCCTCCTTGGCGACCTTGCTAAACTCGACCACGGGGCAGGGCCCGGCGGTCTCATCACCATTGTCGATTGTCACGTCGAGCTGCAGCTTCGTGCCGCCCTCCTCGACGCTGTGGAAGGTGACTGCCTTGGATGGCATGTCCGGCTCGTGCACCCGCCGGAGCACGGTCGTCTCGTGCCGCTCCTTGGCGTAGTTGAGTGCCGGGAAGATCTCGATGTCTAGCGAGAGCTGTCCCCTGATGCACTCGACGCGGCGGACGAGCCATCGTTTGAGCTCCTCCTGGACAGCTTGGGCCTCTCTGAAGGCGCTCTGTCTGCCGGGCTTGTGGACAGGGGCCAAGGCGGTTCTTGGCCGTGGGAAGAAGTCCACGAGGTCGACGACGCCATCCTCGTGAATATAACGGGTCTGGAGAATGTTGGACGAGGGCAAATAGGACTGCTTAGTGATGCATGGTATTTCTGGCGGCGGTGAGATGGAGAAGTGGCCTCCCCGGTTCTGGTCGAGGAGACGGCAGAAGATACTGGGGGAATCAAAGTCGGGCCTAGAGGCGGATCAGCCGGGAAGATGATAGATGGGCGTCTTTACACGATGAGTGACGACTACTCACCAACACATAAAGTCGCAGCTACCGTCCATACCGATCATGGCACAAGTCCGCATGTTTCCGATGATGCCGTAGTCCTCAATCGGGAGGTAGCCGCCGAAGCGGCTCCTGAGAGGGTTGAGAGGCGCGGCCGTCGAACACTGAGCAGCCATTTTGAGTCTTCAGTCTTCCTTATGTTCCGATAATACTTCCCTCTTTGCATATGGATATCAGCCCTCACATAAGGGATCTGAGCGCATTGATATATATCATAGTAACCTCGGCCTTCCGGAATGCTTCAGACCCCACAGCCCCCAGCAATACCTGCATACAGTGCGTCACAATGTCTCTCAGCAGTCGCGATACTCAGCAGGCCAATGAAATGCTGGCGATAGTTGAAATTATTTCCGTTCAAAGCCCTCAAGTTACTGTTACTGGAATAAAATCACTGGTGGCCCCTCGGTGATGGCAGCTGCGAGCGGCGGTCGAGGGAGCTGCTCGAGGGGGTTAGCTCCTCGTCTGAGTAAGCGACCTACCCAGTAATAAGTGACAGCATCGTGAACTCATCTCTCCTGCCAACAACGGCAACAGGATCATGCAAGGCGGGAGGTAGTAGATCGATATTTGCGGTCATCAAAGGAATGGCCGCACTCATGGCAGCCTGTGGGAAGCAGAAATGCGATTGTTCTTCCCGAGCACTGGCAGCCCTGAACAACGTTGGTCTTAGATGGGGTGAAGCTTGACCCCAACGATAGAACCCCTAATTACATTCTTGGAACGCTCTAGAATAAGCTCGTTATAAGACCCGCCTGTGTGGTAGAGCTCGTTACTGATACTGACAACTGCAGCGATAGGCTTGACAAGTGCAAACGGGGGGATCCGTGTGTTGCTGACAACTCGGCGGTGAGAATGTCGTTGCTTTTTTCTACGATGGTATGATCAAGTTGCTAATGACATCAAGGTCACCAGGGATAATCAGAATGACGCGGTGGTGGCAGTGGCAGGAAGTTCCCGGCATCGAGTCTCCCAAGACACTGGCAGTGACCGAGCTTGGCACGTGTCTATTGATAAAGGTGCCTATTTCGCTGCCTGCCCTGCCTGCCATGCCTGTTGGAAACGTCAGAGCTGCGAAAGCTCGTCCGTCAGCTTCATAAGCTTCCACACAAGCTTCCAGCTGTGCCCTGGTAGTTGCCAGGACAGTCGTAGAGTTACTGTGCGGCCCAGAAAGAGGATGATCGCTGTGAGGACGACGATGAAGGCGAAATATCCGGGGAAGCGGGAGCGGTCCTGACATCATCTCCAGCTACTGTGTATTCCCCAGATTTTCGGGTGATCACTTTGATGACTCGCATCCGATTTCCGGAGACCCTCCGAGGCAAGGTGTGTGACTCGGTTTCCTTCTCTTGGGCTCTCGAAGGACAAAAGTACCCACTTCGTGGACCAGCGACTGGATCAGCTGATCAGCCGAGCAAATGGACAAGCTTTTATCCATTAGGTTTCATCCGGTCCGCGGCAAGGACAGTACAATACATAGGTATTATGGTAGTAGACAGGACCGAAGGTCGCGTGACGGTTCCGTGAAGCCATATCTCGGTACCATTAAACTTTGGGCTGTCTGACTGGGTAGCTTGGCCCTGCACGTGCCAGCTAGCGTAGCTTATGGGTAGCTGTTATACCTAAGGTAGGTACCTATAGGTAGGTAGGTAGTGTATGTAGTAGCGGATAGCTCCGGGCAGCTGCTCCTCGAGCCATGCCGTGGGGGCCATGGGGAGGGATAAACTCGGAGGGATGTCTGAGAAGACAAGCCCAAAAGCAATAATGCCAGTGGGGTCGCGACTGACAGCGCGAACTGCATCAGATATTCCGAAACGAGGTCCCACCGAATTGAGGCGCCCTGACAGTCTGGCACGGTGCCAACGGACAGCTGCAAAAGCCCGGGGCTTGAAAGAAAAAAAAAAGGAAGTAAGAAAATAGCAGATACGACGATGGCCTGTGTGAGAAGGTCCCACGTCGTTGATGAAAGGCCGTGCAGCGGTCAACGGCCGAACAGCCGGACCATAGTGTTAGAAAGCAAAGGAGCAATCAAAGTGGGTACAGACAGCAATATTGTACTAGCTTTTGTCGCAGATGGAAAACAATGAGCCGAGGATTCGGATTCGGTTTTGAGGGGATCCAGTGTTGCAGATTAGCTAACATCAAACAGAAGCCTAGCGTGCCCGGGTAGCCCGTGGTTACGAACCTTAGAATATTCTGTACACAGGCCAGACAGCTAATCATCGACTGGGTAATCTAGGATAAGTAATCTAGGAGGTAATCGGGTAGTTAGACGAGCAGTTAAACGAGCTTCTAAACGAGCAGGTAAATGGAACGGCTCCCAAGGTTGAACGGGCAGGCTCTATGCTAGATAATCAATCAGTCAGTCGGCAAACCGAAGAACTCCCGTTTTAGGCACCACTGCATCTAATGCATTTCTGTCCGATGCTTCCACCTGGGCAGAGCTCCTTCTAGTAAGGATGGCCTGGCTCATGGATTTGTGTACATCACTGTGTTACTGCCCAAGTGGTAAGTAAGGATAACCTAGGGGAGCCGAAGCCTGGGCCGCCTGGCCGCCAAGGCTGCCGAGCACGAGCAGAATAGCCAATGCAACGTACAGCCGCCACACCGAAGACAGGGCCCACCTCATCTCGTGAGCTCAGCGGTAGAGCCATTGACGCCCTGAAGCTGTAAGATTAAGAACACCCCAAAGCCGAGACCGATACGCCATGCTGTAATCCCGTACTGCGCTTGGCATGGCGGCACATGTGCATTTCTTCTGTATCCTGTATCTTGTTTATGCTGCATTGCCTTGCCTTGCCTGAGCCTGACCCTTACCTTGCACGTGCCCTTGCACTTGCCCTGGCACCTGTCCTTGTCTCACCCTACGCTATAGGTCGAAGGAAGCAAGCCACAGTGCTTGGTAGAGGTGCATGCGGAGATAAACATTGAACGCAGTTGAATGGGGGCCTCGGATCATCTGGAACGGCTTGGGGACTTTCTACAGCTTCCAGAGCGGCGCAGGTGCAGATGTGGGCTTCTTTCCGAAGGGTCCCAGATCCGTCGAAACACTCCTTTTAGGCCTTCAGGCCTTCAGGTCCCGCAGACCCGTCGAATCGTTGTCTTCGACCCAGACCGCCTGCTGATCTACCTAGTATGTAAGCACGATGCAGTGCCAGCTGTTGTCAGACAGTTAGGGCGGTCATCAATCCGATTAGCGACCCGTGCGCTCGTGACAAAGCCAATCGAGCCAGTCGAGCAGCAGAAGAGCGGCGCGGCGCCTGGGACGAAGTGGAGGAAGGGCAGACAAGGAGTGCATTGAATCCCATTGAGTCTTTGTGCAAGGGGTCCTGGGGACCACAGCGGACCCACAGCGTTGATTACCCACACAGTCCAGATCGTTCAGTTGATGCCTCCACTGCTCCAATGCTCCAAGGGCCGCTTTGCCCACTTACCCTCGCCCGCTCTGCAGATGACGGGTCCCCGTCCGTCTCCCAAATCCCCGGTCAGCAAATAAATACACTATCTTTGTACACCACCTCACATAGTACAATGCCTTCTTCATCTCCTCCTCCCCTTTCTCCGCCTCTACCGACCCCTTCGAGCTTTCAACCACCTCGCACCGAGTCCATCACAAACTTTCCACGACTTACCGCCATCGCCGCTCACCCGCCCTCGATCGCGTCGCCAACTTCAGCTCCAACTTCAGCTTCAGCCCCGGCATCACCTCCTATTCCGCTTCCCGCGTTGCAGGACAACAAGACAGCTGCCCCGAGGGCCTACGAGACGTTGCCGGATTCCGAGAGCTTACCAGCTGCTCGCGTCAGGAGGGCGACTGTGTCGAATGCTCCTGCTTCCTACAGCACCAGCTCCCACGCCGAAGACATCGAGATGGACCCCATAAACCCGACCGGCCACCGCCGGCGACGAAGCAGCCTGATGTCACCACCAGGCATGGCAATAAACCACAACGGCCGAGGAGGCCACGCGAGAGGGCCATCTGTGTCTGGCCAGTTCCACTCAAACGAACCCAAGATATCCGAGGAGAGCCAGTCTACCATCAAGGACAAGAACGGCGTCATAAGAAAGCCAGCTCCCGAAGATTTCTCTGACGATGACTTACGTGATGACGAAGAGACAGGCCTTACGGCCAAGGAAAGGAGGCGGAGGCATAAGAAGAAGACGCGGAATACCCTCCTCGACCAGCGGATAGTAGGGGATAGTTCCACGGCGGACGAGACACGGGAGGCAGACCAGACCGTCCTTAGGAAATTGACGGTGAATGGTACTCTCATTGGCCTCTGGTACCTGTTCTCTCTATGCATTTCACTAGTAAGCAGTACACCTGCGGTCAATTGTCGACTCTCGAGGTTTAGGCCAGGATTTGGTATGATACTGACAAGGGAAACAGTATAACAAGTGGATGTTCAGTTCCACGCGACTCAACTTTCCTTTTCCGCTATTTACAACCTCGGTACACATGCTTGTGCAATTCACGCTATCTGCCGTGGTCCTTTACTTTGTACCATCATTACGGCCTCGCCATTTGCCTCACCACGATTCTGAGCCGGAGAGGCCGATCATGACCAAAATGTTCTATCTCACGAGGATAGGACCCTGCGGTGCAGCCACCGGCCTTGACATCGGCCTGGGCAACACCTCTCTCAAATTTATTACCTTGACATTCTACAGTAAGCTTGACCACCTACGAATGATCTTGATATATGGAGGTACTGACCTGTGGCAGCAATGTGCAAATCCTCTTCGCTAGCATTTGTTCTCATGTTCGCCTTTATGTTCCGTCTCGAGAACCCTACATGGAGGCTCGTGACCGTCATTGCCACCATGACAGCAGGCGTTGTCATGATGGTAGCCGGAGAAGTGGAGTTCAACCTTCCAGGCTTCATCCTCGTTATCTCGGCCGCCTTCTTCTCTGGCTTCCGCTGGGGCCTTACCCAGATACTCCTCCTTCGCAACCCGGCCACCTCCAACCCGTTCTCCAGCATCTTCTTCCTCGCGCCGGTCATGTTCCTCACGCTTATTTGCATAGCTATCCCCGTTGAGGGATTCTGGGACCTCCTAGAGGCAATGAAGGCCCTTTATGTCGAGTGGGGTTTACTTGCTCCCCTCCTGGTTTTGTTCCCAGGTACTATCGCCTTCCTCATGACGGCGTCCGAGTTCGCTCTGCTGCAGCGGACCTCGGTCGTTACGTTGTCTATTGCTGGCATCTTCAAGGAGGTCGTTACCATCTCCACCGCCACCCTGGTATTCGACGACAAGCTTACAGCGGTCAACATCTCGGGCCTCTTTGTTACGATAGGAGCAATCTGTGCCTACAACTGGATCAAGATCAGCAAGATGCGCCAAGAGGCAGCGACGGATGCCGCTGGACGACACCAAGTTGACGAGGACGACTTCACCAGCCCGAGCTCTAGCAGCACCGACGTCGAAGACGAGGGAGGCGAGGAGACGGGCCTGTTGGCCGCCAGATACAGCTCCGAGGTGGAGCAGGGCGACCTCGTTACCGTGGACGGGGACATCTTCTTTCCCCACAAGTCACCGCAGGCTCCTGTGCGTGCCTCAGTGGATGGCGGGGACAAGTCAGAACGGTTAGACTAGAAGAACCAGGCATGGTTTTGGAGTGTCTCTCCGGCACAGGAAGAAAGCCACCACAAGAATTGATATAAAATGATACCCAACATTTCGAGCGGGGTTGGAGAAACATACGTCGACTGCGCCTTTTCAGCGAGCGAGCGAGCTTGTTTGCATATCAGCCATGATATAGTGCCAGATTTAGAGCATAAAGGGAAGGAGGAAGAACAAGCGGACCCTGGCTTGATGTGGAGGATGTTATATCTGCGGCCGAAGATGTACCTTTAGTACACATGGGCTGCCCGCTGAAGATTCGAAGTCAGAGGGATCACAATTGTAAATATCTCATACGGGAAACCACCTGAGCGGAGGGAAGGCAATGGGAAAGGGAAGGGGGGGGGGAAAGGCGCCATTGGACACTAAGGGACTTGCTACGGAACGCAGGAGGAACAGAGAGAGGCTATCGAGAATGCAACTTTTCGAGGGAGGCAACTCCCCTTGGTCGCTCACTTGAATTGTTCATTGTACATGCATTCGTGGACGACAACGTGACGCCCTATGTAACCTTCTTGAGCCCACTCCTCACATGCAACGCGTTAGCTAAAGCTTCCTGAGGTATTCCCTTTGGTCGTTATAAGGGTCATCGCCTGGTGATACACCTGACGGTTCAGCATCTCTTCGCTGAATCTCCCGGACACGGTGACGGGCCACGAGACCCCTATATCGAGCTCTCGAGATTTACTGTAGTCGACGGAGAGACCGCTGGCCCAGATCGTATCCCGTGGACGATCTTCGTCCCTCGTATTGGGAGGAGCATAGTTGTCCAAAGCCGACGGCGGGGAGGTGTGGGGGGGGGGATGTGGTGGTTGGTGGGGTCTCTTCTCTCTGTAGGATCTGGCAGGATGAAGTTTGTACTACAATTAGAGGCGCAAGCGCTGCGCAGGAAAGGTCGGTCATGATCCGTGGTCTTGTCGACCTTGGAATCCACTCGTCCTGCGGCTTGGGTGTCAAGAAAGTTTGACCGCAGTTTAGGCTTCCTCGTGGGCCATCTCCAGGAAGGGAAGGAGAACCAAATAATCGTATTCATCCCGGTCCTCTTGTCTTGAGTCAATCTAAGCTTATTTTCAACCCATGCCTCCCTCCCTCCCCCTCTAGATCCAGCGGAGTTGTGTCCCAAGCAGGTTATATCCCCGACGATACTTGGTGAATTTTGTCCTACCGAAAACACGTTTCGTCGCTAACACACCCTGCATCACCGTAGTGTACATAGGATGATCACGCACGATCGGCCGCCGGGTCGTATGTAAGCTCGCTTAAGCCCCATTGCCTCGTGGCTCTGCAATGCGAATCGCTAGCCGTGCAAACGAGGCCTCCTGCGGGTCTCGGCCGCTGGCCGCCTGGCTGCCTGTGGGGACGCCCCTCTGGGCACCTTGTATCGTCACAATATGCAGGTGGTAGGTATCGTGTTTCAGGTGCGAAGGAGCAGTAGAAAATCAATGATTTAGCACTGCCAATATTGGGGTTTTCCCGCGCGGGCTATCCCAAGATACCTGTACGGCGCGACAGCCACCAAGACAGGAGAGCCGCCCAAATATTCCGTAGTAGACAAGTGTCTGTGTGGTTTTTGGTGTTCCGCATTACCCCATCATCTCGTATCCCGTCCGTAATGAAAAAAAAAAAATCAGCAAAAGCACAGTCCATCACGGTGTGAAGTTTCCCCAACGCCAGCCGACCAGTCCAGTCAATCCCTCATTTCATTCTTGCTCATTAATTCCGTTTCGTCCCGGCGACGGAAGCTCTCCGTCGTCGCCTCCGACAGCTTCAATGTGTGATCGCCGTCACAGATCAGAGCCTCTTTTGTCTCCATTCGAGAGACCCCACTACCGCTTAGTCGGTGGTGGTCCCGCAGGCGGCTCGTAGACATTGTCGCCGCCACGGGGGTAGTACGCGCTGGTCGGCTGCTGCAGCGGGATGTCGCTGTTGTGGTGACCGTAGTAGCCCTCGTTCGAGTTGAAGGTCTGGCCGGTATACTGGCTGTCCACCGGGCGGGGCGTGTACTGCGGCGGGGGAGGCTGCTGCTGAAGCGGCTGCTGCGGGGGGACGTTGTTCTTTCCCTGCTGGCCGTGGCCGAACCAGCCGGTGCCGTACTGGGGCTGCTGGCCGGGGGTCATCCAGCCTGTCCCGTAGAAGGGCTGCGCGCCGCGGCGGCGTCGGCGCCGGTTGCCGAGGCAGGACCAGAGGAAGAATACTATGATGAAGAGGACGATGACGATGGCGGCGAGCACCCAGCGGCCCCAGTTGCCCCAGTTGCTGACGGAGCACTGGCCGTTGTTGTAGTAGTAGCCCGATGGGCAACCGTCATAGCTGTTCATAGCCGTTAGTATCGTTTGATGGTGCGAACGCGGAGGATACGGTGTAGGTGCGGTGCGGTGCAGTGTAATGTGATGCGATGCGATGCGATGCGTTGCGTTGCGATGGTTGCGTCTCGGGTGCGGTTGGGGAGGACATGTTGATTACTTACTACGCTCTGGAGGTCAGAGGACCTCCGAACAACTCGGGGATGATCATGATGTTGTTGACTTGACGGCAGAGCTTCTGGTTCGACGTAACAGAATTGGATAGGAACTCGGTAAACAATCCGACCGAAAGACGCAAGAAGGGAAAGGATGGCAGTTTTAATGCGCGAGCAAGAGCAGTCTTGAGAGGTTACGAGTGGCGGGGGTCCCTTGTTCAGTGTGACTTTGAACAGCCGGCTTTCATGGCAAGATGACGTTCGCAGTGTAGCAGTGACTGCTTCGGGTGATACAAGTAGAAGTACTTCGGTACGGTGTGATAGTAGCTACATAGGTACACGATAGCGGGCGCAGTATGTACCTGGGTACATGTGTAATAAGTAGCCCAGGACTGCAGGTGTCGATGCCCCAACTCATGCTCATCAAGACTACAATTCCATCCACTTATGCTGACAATTGAAGAGAGTATATCGCGAGTTGCGTGCCTACCACAGGGTCTATCTCTTCCTATCGTTCGTATTGATCACTTGGCGCAGCGAAGGGAGGAGCCAAAGAGGGGAATTTGATAGTGTGAGGCTGTGCTATCCATGGATGCTCTCGTAATCGTGACTTCCGATACCTACTTAGTACCTATGTATCTTGCGCAAGGCCAAGCCCTTTATCTGCCCACTTTGTAGTGTGGCTTTGGGACGTTTGGAGAGAAGGTGATCTCGCCCTTGTTTGTTCGATTCTGTTCCAGAATTCCAATCACTTCCAAGGCTATCATAGCAAGATTGTGATTGCATTGCTGTGAACGACTTCATGAGCCACATGCAATCGGGCTGTAAGGCTGACCAGGGTTAGGGCACCGGCACTAGCCCGGGGCCCATACTAATGGCATGTGGGGTTACATTATGACACCACGGCTCCACCCAGTGCCCGCAAGTCCCCAGTGAATTGTACTTCGATGTTGACATCAAGTATTACTCAGGTTGGAGTCAACTGGTACCACCAGGGATACAAGAAAGTTTAGAGTGTAGGAACATCAAGGGGAGACGAAACGTCCCAGCTAGAGAACCCCATGGTCGCGAACTCTGGACGTTACAGTCATGGCGCCTTCAGGTTACCTGCTCAAGTTCAAGAGCACCATCCAGATCACCAGCGACTGCAGCGTTCGGCCTGCAGGTTTAACATGGCGGAGCAACACATTCTTCATCCTTGCAACAGTGGCCGTCGGTCTCTTCACGGACTTGTTCCTCTACGGCCTCATAGTACCCATCCTGCCGTACATGCTCCAAGACCGCGTCGGACTGCCACATGAGCAGGTCCAGTCGCATGTCGACGGGCTGCTGGCCACATATGCCGGTGCTTCATTGCTCTCTAGTCCCATCGCGGGCTTGGTTGCCGACCGGACCTCGACCAGACAGGCTCCCTTCTTGTTTGGGCTGGCCGCCTTGATGCTCGCCACCGTACTGCTCTTTCTGGGTTCCAACATCCCTGTTCTCGTAATAGCAAGACTTCTACAAGGAATCAGTGCGGCGTTTGTATGGACTATAGGCATGGCAATGTGCTTGGAGACTGTGGGGCCTGAGAACTTGGGCAAGACAATAGGATCGGTGAGTGTTTCAACACCAATGTGGAAAAGGAAATCCAAGCTGATTAGAACAATAAGATATTCTCCTTCATCTCAGTGGGCAACCTTGTGGCGCCACTGCTCGGTGGGGTACTGTACGAAAAGACGGGATATGCTGGCGTCTTTGGCATCAGCGTGGCTGTTCTGGCTGTCGACTTCATCATGCGGTTGCTAGTCATCGAGAAGAAGGTAGCCAAGCGATACGATGCTGCAGGTTTACAACATGTGTCCGACCCCGAAACTAGTCCAGACCGAGGCCAGGACGGCGAGCCAGCACTGGCAGCAGGCGCTCAAGGGGAAGAGCAGCCCCTTCTGGGCAAGAGAGAAGACGAGAGTTTCAAGCTGTCGAAGGACCAGCCTGCACTCGCACGCAAGATTACCATCTTGCCATGCCTTGCCAATCCCAGATTGGTAAGCGCCTTCCTCGTCGGCTTCATACAGGCTGTCCTGCTCGGCAATTTCGATGCAACCATCCCAACTACAGCGCAGGAGCTCTTCGGTTTTGACTCACTCAAGGCCGGTCTACTTTTTCTGCCCCTCGGAGCGATAGACATGATGGCCGGGCCAATTGGCGGTTGGTTTGTAGACAGATACGGGGTAAAGCCAGGCGCAGTTCTGGGCTATACATACCTCGTCCCAGTGCTCATCCTGCTGCGTCTGCCGCACCAAGGGGACAGGGATCAGGTGTTCTTATACGGTGGTTTGCTTGCGCTCTGTGGAGTCGGTCTCGCCTTCATTGGTGCTCCATCACTTGTCGAAGCCGGCACGGTCGTCCAGAAGTACTACGAGGCGAACCCCGACTTCTTTGGTGAGCAGGGTCCATATGCCCAGCTGTATGGCCTCAACTCGATGGTGTTTAGCCTGGGCCTTACTGTTGGTCCTCTCCTGGCAGGGGGCCTCAAGCAGCGTTTGGGCTACGGCAACATGAACCTCGTCTTGGCCGCGATCAGTCTTGCAACAGCTGTGCTATGTTTCCTGTGGCTGGGTGGCAAGCCCAGGTTTCTCGTAAAGCAGCGGTCTTAGACTTGATTCAGCGATACCTTACATAGTATCAAAGCTGCGGTAGGGCTTAGGTGCGCTATAGAAGACTTGTATATGAGACACTAAGAGAAAAGAATATCGCATTTATTCTTAGGAGAAGTACTATGACCGGCTTGGACCATTTGATCATGTCTGCAATATGGTCAGCCGGCACATGTGCACCTCCCAGCACCAGAGCATTTGGGCGCTCAATATTGCAGGTACCGAGAAATCAAGTAAACCAATTCCAAGAAGTCTTCAAGAAGTATGTGACGTACTCGTCATCGGGGCACTGCTATCTGGGTGGAGTGATATATGTAGGATATTTCATGTATGTGAACAAATGAAACCAAGGACTTATGACCAAAGTCATCTCCTCATTGAACGGAGCTAACTCTCTATCAACGAGGACTTGTAAACAATCTGCTGTATCGTTATGAAGTTTATACAGCCCCGTTGGCAATAATGGGCACCAGATACTAATTACATATGTGACACACTGCTCTGAGAACGTCTATCCAACTCGGCAAGTCCTTACTGCCGTTCGTACCGCTACAAATTCCGACGTGGAATCATGCAACTTAGACATTGCATGTAACGACTTACATCCCACAAAGCCTTCGTATACATCTTGAAAGGACGAGAGGTCGTAGTTGCGGCTTGAGCTCAACATTGAATCAACCTACATTATTCACTCGAAAGGCCAGTATGTTTTATTGTTGAAAGTATGTAAACAAACTTCCCTAGGGTATGTTAAAGTAAACATTGGAAGCAACGAAAGGGAAGAAACTATTACCTTAGGGTAGCTGCTGGCTCGGGTATGTGGCATTGCAAATAACCATTGAATAGAATCTCTCCCACCTATGTATCTACCCTGTTTTTATACTCTTTTATTAACTTTCCATTGCTCCGTATTTCACATCCCTTATCTACACTCCATTGATTAATATATATCCGTTGTTATGTGAAAACACTGTGTCTCCTGATATGACCCTCAAGAGGCGTTATTTATCTACATAGTAGTGAGGGTCTGGCTCTATTCTGGTGATATATCAACGTATTATATGGTCTGTACAGCCAGAACCCGGACTGTACATACATATGTATGTCAATTTGAACCACCCTGAGATTCGTAACCAAGACCTTATTCTACAAATTCGTTCATACGATTAATTAGTTGAGAGCTTATGAAGCAGTAGTTTTGTCATTGGCTGGTGGTCCGAGGAATGATTATAACCAACTTGGAAGCAACAGGGAGTGATAGATAACAGGACCGTGGCGTAGAATAGGTGACAAGTCTATATATCTAGTGATATGGAGCGTCGTGATGACCGCTCATATGCGACCCACCGAAGATGCATGCCACGCAAATGATGCATATCAAAGACAACTCAGAGAAGCACTGCTGTTGGTGTGTGATTCGTTCCAAGGTGAAGACGCATGTGGTACTCCTGCTGATGGCACCTCTGATAACTAGAAGCACCTGTACATCCCCTGCCAAATAGAAGACTTTGAGCACTGTTTGCGCGGACTCCACGATGCGAGGCAGAAGGCTGTCTGCGTAGTTGCTTAGTTAAGTATCTTGTGCTAAGGAACCGCAGCAGATTGCGCACCCACTGGCACTGCCACGTATGGAGAGCCTGACCTCGGTCGGCGTTGCAGGTTCAAGCTGCCTGGTGCAGCCTGCATGAAACACGATGCATCCAGCAGCTCAGGCGGTGCTCAGAAGTTGGGCTCTATAAATGTCATTCACCCTGGTCATGCCTTTATTTCCTGTGTACTGCTTCGTTACACCCCGGCCCTCTTCTGCCAAATCATGAGTCAATCACCACTCATTCCTTTTATCAAGCCGAGCAGATTGTTGTGCCTGACAAACAATCATATGTCCAGATTTGCATCACCCAAATATCCTATGCGCATGATGTTTGAGCTACGCGGCCTAGGCGGAAAAATGCCGCTGTGGAATATACTCTGGGATATCAGTGGCCATGAAAACACCAAGCCCGTCGATCAAGTATATGGTCCTTTCGGGCTGGTTTCTGACAACAATGATGGAACATCCCCTTTGGAGCATATCTCAGTAGATTACGATAAATCATTGACAGATGTACAGCTGGATGCTATATATGAAGCTGTGCCTCCTTTGAAGGACCTCCTGCCCTGGGTGTGCGATACCGTAACATCCCAGAGACACTCCGCAATCATGCCACCATATAAGTCTTTGTTGAATTTGTAGGGTTTGGCACAGTGAGGCCTGACCGTCTGAGAAAGCCCGGGGCGCCATAACTGTGAAGTTATTGGGTTAGCGACGCATTCAGGTGACGGTTATGAGCTCTGTGTGTACAGGAGGTGATGGTGATTCGAAGGATCCGGGGTTCTTGAAGGTCTCTAATTAAGGTGGAGCTACATGTCTAGAGAGATCCAATCCATAGCAGGGTAGAGGGAGATCATCCTCATTCAAACCGCTCTCGTACCCCGTGTCTTACTCCAAACGTGGATGTTGGAGGATACTCCAGAAAGACAGGGCACCTCCCCTCTCCAACACTTGAACGGTGACTATGAAACGAGCATTGTCGGAACCCAAACTGACGCTCCTCACTTTTGAGCTTGTTGCGAGCAAGTCTGAGTTGTGGGTTCTTGATCCGTACGTCGACATTACTGTCGACTAACCTGTGGACGTGCTTGACATAGTCTTCCCAGAGATCCGGGAACTCGGCAAACAGCTTATTGTATGCAAGAGGATCGCTGCCTCCGTTGCTCAAGGTCCAGGCTACCATGGCGATCGCCCATTTTCGTAGGCGGAAGCTTTGCTCCATGGAGCAGTCCTGGTATAGGTGTCGTACAAGGCTGGTTGACACATCCCAATCACACCGGAGATAGAAGTCCTGGATGGCGTCCATGGCTATGTCTTGCAGTGTGGGTAGGTGGATGAAGGCGGCGAATAAATGTAGCCTCACAAGACTGCGATGAAGAGCCCTCCTGCTGATCGGGATCTCGAGATGCTTGGCTGGCCTCAGGCCAAGGGCCACAGAAGTTACCATCTTCGCGAGAAGAGCCGGGAATGAGCTTCTTCGGTAGAGCCAGAGGGAAAAAAGCTCCATCATATTGGGGCACTCCTCTGAAAGCCGCAGTATCTCGTCATGGTGTACTCTGGATGCTGCCGGCAGCTCACCCCCCGGGCCACTTTGGGCTGAATCAACAGTCTCCAAGCTGTGACGAAAAAAGCCACTTGAAGCATAAAGGAGCTTCCTGTGCACAATGAATTCTTTTTGACTTGGTCCGACCAGAATGCGGACCATCCTGGCTCCGCGCGGGCTGGGAAAGCCCTCGAGGTCAGTACGGCGTCCCGGAAGGTCAAACCATCATGATCGGAGTATGTGAGTGAATAATCACTTACGGTTCCAACGACCCCACCCTATCCTCGATTGTTGACATTCTGTAGAGTTCCAATGATTCTTCCTGTCAGAACAAGGTAGTCGGTACGGTCAACTGGTGTCTAGGAAAGCTCGAGCCCGAGAGACGGAGGTGACAAAGGCCCATGATTAAGTAGGTTTTGATCACACTATGACAAGCCCAGTTTCATCTGATATAGGCAGCTGTAGTCGAGCAAGTCGAATATATTCAATTTCGCGCTTACGATGTGCGAAACGGCGCGAGAGCGAAGAGAATAGCCCTGGAGACCCCTGGCTGACGTTGGGCCGCTCTATTTGATCGGAACCGAGTTTCCGTAGCCATGTTGTGAAAGGATCCCAGAATTCACAGGAAGGCTTCCAGGGCCCTGTAACACTTACTGTTTCCTTTCTAACTTCCCTCAAAGTGCCCGGGATTCTGCCCTTCCCTTGCAGTATCGAGACACTGTCTCCACCTCCATGAGCTAGATGAGCCTCAGTGAGTTCCAAAAGCTTAGCTGAGCTTTGGATCCCAGATGCTAAGACTAGCTATCTGGTCTGACATGCATAATCCTAGAATGTGTCATTGGTTAAGTGCCATGAAGATGAAGTACCTTCGTGCGTCTTATGATTGGTCCATCCCTTGCAAAGGCATTACTATCTGCCTGGAGCAAGCCCTGGAGCGGAACCTCGCTGATCTGAAACAAAAAGGAGAAACCGGCACCAAAATTGCGATATTGTTTCTCGCATTTATGCTGACTACAATTATTCGTTGGTCTCCAGCTCGAGGCCGCCGGGCCATCATAACGCGAAACAGGTGAAGTGGCACAACTCATCGAGGGGCCAAGCTTCTCCCACTCGGCACGGGTCGAGGGATCTTCTGCCCAATGAGGAAGGTGTGTCTGTGATATCCCTCCTGGGCTTGTGCTTTATATTGGAAGAAATTTCGTGCGCTCGATTCCATCACTGCCAGTGATGCTGCTGCTTTCTATCCAAATTGCTTTAGACGATATTATCACGAGGCCTCGGTTCGCATATACCTGCGAGTCCATAGCTAGATAGTTGCTGGCGGCTGGAGCATCTCCCAAGCCCGGACATCAGAATTATGAACCTCAGCCGGTCATATATACAGTTGGGTGATGCGATGTTTACAAGTCAGTCTCCCTGGCACTTGAATATTTGACATGATTCAGAGTTATAATCAGCCCACAAAGGAGGCTAGAGTGCATAACAAGTGAGCCTGCATGAGAAGTATTCTATCGGATAATGAATAATTGTACAGTATGGTCATCATTGTCGTTTTGAGTCCGGGAATAGATACAAGGTGATCAGCCCCCCCCTTTCCGCGGCACGGCCGGATCGTAGCTGAGGGGCTTTAGTAAGGTCGACGGCGTCTGCCCAGGTGCGGACGGCATGGTCAGGTCGCAGCACACCAAACGGCGCATGGCTACCTAGGTAAGGACAGCCAACTGTCCCCACTCCCAACGACCGAGCTATGCCTGGCTATACTTAAAAGGCTCATCCATACCGAAATAATTTCAGCCATGCCTTTCAAGGTCCATCACCAGTAACTCTTCATTCAGTGGTCTCCTGGCAATTCCGTGAGCGAGAGGATCCGGTCTTATTGAAACGACTGTCTTCGAGTTTGAGATGACCATGTTCACGGTCCGGGGTGCCATGAGAAGCAGATGCATTTGATGATGTCGCTACGGACCTCCACGGAGAATCTAGAAGCAGCGATCATACGTAGGGATTCCTTTCGCGCCTCAGACGCCTGTACGCTAAGGACTTATATACTGAAAATGCAGGACCGTTCTGCTATGAAGCAAACCTGCCGCTGTCTAATCCGACCTGCTCACCTGGGCAAATTAAGCTTGGTATCTGTTGAGGGTCTGTTTTCAAGCCTGAGGGTGGTTGATGCAAAGGCTGTACATGCCCGGACCAGACTATTTTTGGACTTGATCTCGGAGGTTAGACGGAGATACGAAGACTATAGTAGGGGGGACGGGGGGGATGGTGCCGAGGTACCTCGTACCTACAATATAATACGCCCACGTGATACGGGAATTTCCCCACATCTCTCCCCGGACCAGTTGACACCTGCATCGATCCAGCGAGTGTGTAACCCCAGAGTCACGACCAGCAAACTGACACTACAGTATACATGTGGTCTTGTACGACAAACAGACGTCTCTCGTCACTAAAGGCCCAGGGAAGCGCTTTGAGTACGCTCGATTGCAGACTCGAAGTCATTATATGTTCATACTGTCGTACACGGCGTGTCGCTCGATTTCGAGTTCAACTGCCCTGTGGTGTTACGATACCATCTGAGTACATACCCGAGGCCCACAACCAGACCCCGATCATTTCGATCATCTCAAGATCTTAATGCTACTGTACTTTGCGGCGCAGTGGTCACCATACTGCAGAACTCTAACAAACAAGTTGCGCGTCCATCGTCGACTGTACAGCACGAGGGCCATCCTCAGTGACATTCGACCACGATCGATCATTGCAACGACTTGAACCTTCAATAATGCCGAGATCCGCCATGTCAAGGGGACACAATCTGCCAAGTCTAGGTGTAATCGAGATCATCGGAACACAATGGATTGGCAAATGGTGTTGCAATCGATGGGGGGAGTGAGATTGGCTCCACACCATCAAGATCTAATGCGGTGAATGGACCCCCAAAAGAGGGCATATGTACGGATCCGTACCTGACTGCAAGGCACAGGCGCCATACGCTTTGATGGCACGAGCCGATGACTGGTCATTTCGACCCTTGTCGTCTTTATGAAACGTTGGCCCAATCAACCCAGCCTGTTGACCGCGAAGTGGGTGCGCTGACAGACGCGCGACAAACCTTTGGGCTCCATATTTTCTTTCATCTTTCAAGGGGCCAGACTGTCAGACTCCAGTTCCGCCCTCTCGACAGCTAGACCCGGTCATGGAAGATGAAGTCGACCTCGCTTACCCCTGCGTTTGGGACTTGAGGGCCAATCATCTCCACTGAACCCCTGAAAAGGGGTCCCCACGGCCAGACCACCCCTTTTTGGCGCCGTTCGCCGTTTCCTCAATGAAACACCCTACGCCATTCGACCAGACTCTCCCTCCAAATCCAATTTCTCTTTCCCGATCTATTTGCGTTGCTCCTTTCATGTGGCATATTCGACGTGTGCTATCAACGCCGGTCACTTTTCGCCTTCCTGCTATACGAGCTAAACCTACGCGCCTACAGAGGAAGCCATGCCGGCCTGGTGATCACTTGCCGTCTCGGGCCAGCAGTACCAGGAATCTGAAGATCCTCTCCCTTCTTTTTGGAATATCGATTATGTCGCAGGCTATGGCTCTCGAGCCGGTCCAGGTGGACCTGCATCAGACCAGGGCAGAATCAGACGACGGCCTTGGCACCCACGACCACTACCGATTCGACCATTCCTCCGGTTCAGCCCTGTCCGACTCCTCGCAGGTATCTGATACACTGGATGCTTCACCCGCTCCACCATCTCAACCGACAGAAGTCACTTATGCGCAAGAACCGCTCCCACAAGGACAAGCCCTGCAAGAATCCCCCCTCCCTCCAAGTACACCATCGGCCCACAGTCCAAGGAGTACTAGGTCTCAGAGTCTAGCAGCGTCGCTTGTCTCCCCCATCAGAAGGAAGCCCTTGAGTCCCACGGCCTCCCCATTGGCCGTTCATTTCTCATCTAGAAGCGACCACACGAAACCTCAAGAATTGCAAGAGCCCGAGCCTGACTCCGGCTACTATTCTCTCGACAGTCCAGACTTATATGACCAGCACCCAAGTGAGGGTCCTGCTCCCATAGCTCCCACCTCCCCGCTCCCTGAGGTTCAGTCTGAGGTCCAGTCCGAGGAAGAGGAAGAGTAGGTCATCATGTTTCGAATACAATCAAAGGTCCTTTTACTGATGGGAATGCTTGCCGCTTCAGGATCTTAGACAATTGGCCGGTTCCCCCAATCGGGCCCCTTAGGACGGTCCGCCAGGAGGTTCGAAACATTCCAGACCTTAGCCCCGTGCATCCTCAAACGGACGATTCGATACAACCCGCGCCTTTGACAACTTCCTCGGACGTCATTCCACCCAGTCCTGACCAGAGCGCCTCGGGCTACTCCGAGCCACCCAGCCCTGATCGTCGTAACACCAACCGTAACATGTCTCTGGCCGGCCGAGAATCTATCCATCTACAGCTAAATATTGATCATAACAACTCGGAAGTCGATCAAGCAGCTTCATCACTCGACAAGCCCCCAGACAGCGCCACCAGTCTCAACAAACCACTGCCGAATCCGCCTCCCAAGTCTCCAGCTGGCTCATCAAAGATCGGTAACTTCTTTGGCTGGGGTACCTCGTCTCCCACCAAATCCGATTACTCGAACAAAGATTACTCTCCGATACCATCGCCATTATCACCAAGAGGGAACCCCTATTCCGATGAATCTCCAGTGTCAACTCGGAATACACCGCCCACAAAAGCACAAGCTCATGAGGGGAACGCCCTTGATTATATCGAGGCAAACTTTCCCACACCGCCAAACTTCCGGAAGCCGGTATCGTCGCTTGTCGAGGTCGAAGAGATGGAAGATGAGTTGAAGGCCATCAGCGCCGAATTGGCCTCGTCCATTCGGCGTGAGATAGATCTGGAAGAGCTGGTAGAAAGAATGCAAGCTGAGATTGCGAACCCTCAAGAACCTGGGAAGAGGACCAGTGATTACTTCTCAGATTCAGGCTATAGCTCAGCAAAGTTTGGCGAATACGACCAGTCGAGAGAGGAGATTGCACAAATCCAGCGGAAAGCAGACCAAGAGAAGGCTCAACTGAGATTGGAATTGACCAGCAAACTACAAGAAGAAAGGGGCCGTCGCAATGAGCTGGATCAGCAAATCAGAGAGCTCGCCGAGAAGGCATCACAAGCTGATGCAGCACAAATGACCAGCAGAGATGCAGACGCGAGAGTCAGGGAGTTGGAGAAGACATGCGAGGATCTGCGTCGCAAACTATCAGAGGAACGCGATACCAAGGACAACTTCCAGGATCTTCTTGCTGCGCTGAAAGGCGAACTTGAAAATGCTTCTCTTGAGCGAGATAATCTCCGAGATGAGATTGTCCCGCAATTGAGAGCTCGTGTGGAAGGTCTCGAAGCACAGCAGGCTGATAGCGAAAAGCTGGTCTATGAGACAACCAAGATGCAGCAGGAGCTTCAGGAGCTCAGGGACACAAAGGCGAAGCACGAAACACTTGCTCGCCTCAGGTCAAGCTCTGTCACAGGCCAGTCACCGCGACCGCCTTCTTTCCATCCCACTGGGCTCGGTAGGTCTAATACCGTTAAGGGCGGACAACACGAGTCCAGGGACGCCTTGTCGGAAAGGCTCAGGGATGTCGAGGCCCAAAGGGACGCATTGCACAATGCCCTGAAAGCCCTTCTTGACAGGCAGGAATTCCAGAACCGCGAGAATGAAAAGAAGATCAAGCAGCTGGAGACGGAACGCGATCGGCTCCTATCCGCATCCCCGAGAAAGGCTGGCTTCGAAAAGGAGGTATCAACACTGCGCGAGGAAGTCAGTATCCTTCGCCGACGTGCCGAAGATGCCCTTGAGCAAAAGTGGCAGGTCGAGAAGGGTCTGATCGGGCTGAAGAGCGACCTTGACCGTGCTGAAGAGGAAATTGCCTCTCTCAGGGCAGTCCTGGATGAGAAGGATATCCTCATACCGGACTCTTTCTCGCGCTACAGCACTAGCTCTGCGACAGGCATCCCCGGGATACATGCCACGTCAGCATCGCTCGAGAAAGCGTACAAGGACTTGCAGGAAGCATATCGTCAAGCGCTCGAGCGGATCAAGGACCTGGAGATTGGTGACACCAGCGCCTCGCAAGACGAAAAGACCCGGCTCGCTATGGAACGGCTCGAACAATCACTTGCATCCGCCCTTCACGAACGCGATGACAGCCGCCAAGAAGTTGCTTTGCTTCAAGAGCAAGTCACTCGCCTACAGGAATCCGAGAAGGAGAACCTCGAGAGCGAGCGTGACCTCGCGGATCAGCTCCGGGATTCGGCTAATAGGGTAGAGGAGCTCACTCATCAGGTCCGGGCGCAACTGGACATCAATGCGACCCTGCGCCGCCGACTCTGCGATACTGTCGCGAGAGGTGAGGCTGGCCAGAAGGCAAACAAGGAACGTCTTGCAAATATGCAGAATCGCATGCGGGCCTTGGAGGAGCAAGTTGTGGCGGCGCAGACCGCCGCCGAGGATAGTGTCAACCGCCACGAAGAAGAGGTCAGCACAATGCGAGAGGCGACTAGTGCAAGCCTTCACCGACTACGCGACAGCAACACTGGCCTATTGTCGCCACGGTTGTTCCCTGCCAAGTCCCCGGCGTCGCCGCTCCTATCACCCAACTCGGCTCGGTTCCCGCGCCTGGTCAGCTCGCACTCCAGGAAGAGCTCCCGAAACCGATCATCCACCTCGGAGCAGGATGAAGATGATATCAGCCAAGTGAACGCATTGAAGGCTCGTGTAACCGAGCTCGAAAAGGCTCTGGTCACTGCCGACTTCGAGATGCAGGAGGTCGTGGGTAGGATGAACACCGCACAGATCGAGGTCATGACCCTTCAGGAGGAACGGGAGACAGCTGCCCGCGAGACTAAGAAGCTCCAGAAGCTTCTTGAGGCGGAGACAATCATGACCTTCCAGGACCGCTTCAGGACTATCACAAGCTGATGAGGCCATTTGATCAATGGCCGTAATGCCGCATTTGTAACTGCTTTTTCCACGATGCATTTACATGGAATCGGGAGCATTTCAGCGGGACACCATCCTTTATGGGACCAATATTCTGTACAAACATCACCGAGACAGATATACACTGGTACATGCTGGCTTGGAAACGAAAGAAAAAGACAGCACTGGCGTTTTTTTGTTTATTACAGTGGGGCTTGGACACCACCACCAAGGCATATACACACCAACAACGACGTCACTTGGGTCTCGTGGCTGCTTAATCACGTCGACCTGGTTGGCTATTGTCAATATGTCTATACCACACAAACTGATTTGTGGCCTAATACTTACCACACAACCTGTACATAGCTTTGGCGTTGGAAAGGACCAGCCACGTGGGATGGTTTCATGGATACAGCATTTTATACTGGATTAAATTCATAGCCGTCCATATCGACGATGCTGTTGCATACTTAATATTCACAGTGCTTCCGGTGATCTACTTCGCTCGTGACCAGATGCTGACTTCTTGTTTCCATCTTCCATCTGCTAGCTCCTGAGGTTTGTCGCGAGGCCAACCTCTTGGACAGACCTGATACATCATCCCCATACAATCGGGAAAAATACACCATGTTTTCATGCTCTCCCGATCCCGAGGATGTTAGACTGTATCCTGTGTGGGAGCCTAGATAGCATTTTGAGATTACAATGTCCTCCACAGCACTTTCCTGGCCATTGTCTTGAGACTCCGTGCTTGAGAGAACTATGCAGAAAGAAGAACGTATCTCTAGGGAAGATAGGCATGCAACTATCGGGTTAGCCATTCCCGGTAAGCTAGTTGGCCTTTCTCTATAATTGCATAACATTGGAAAGCCACCATCCAACCTATTTAGACGGACGTATCCCTTGGAGCACTCCCACTTTACTACTAATTATACATGCACCCTTTCCCCAAAACTATGATAATTCATCTTGAAACCTTTCCCACGGTATCACGAGTCGCACGCTGGATGTCAATGAGTTTTGGAAATGTGGTGGCGCAGAGCTTACCGCATGTTGCGGTCGAAAGGCTGGCCATATCGTCCTACATCCCAACATCTCGTTCGCCTCGCAAAACGCCCTCCTCAATTAGGCGCCCATCGTTTCAAACCCCTTGATTCATTTGCACCATACACAGGCTCGAGGCTGTCCTCGACACTTATCGGCCAGTCTGGTCGAAAATACGTTAGAGGCGACGTACTTCGGGGGTGCCCTCAAGATCCCAGGTTCGATATATACCAAGCAGAGTATGTTGACCTTCTACATACCTATCTTTACAAACCATCAGATAGCCTGACAAGCTCCAACCAGGTGCGGAGCACAATTATATGTGATCAAGCGCGTGTCAGAATCATTCTTTCAGCTGTCTCAAGAGCTCGCAACCGGAACTCGCAGGGACTCGTCGCCTTCGTCTGCACGTTGATTTCAACGAAGAGGAACAGACCTTGGTCTACAAACATTCTAGACATACTTTTCTTGCTCTACTAAAAGACTATCCGATTTTCCCCTTGGCTGAAGTCAAGAAGATCCTGCGATACACCGGTGAGGCTATAAGGGAACTCCACGCCAAGGAATGGATGCACATAGGTGAAATGCCAAACCCTCAACTTGGTGCCACAAGCTTACTGACCTTACTCATCTTCCCAGATGTCAAACCCGACAACATCCTAGTTGACTGGGAATTGGACGAGCAAGGCAATCAAACAGTGAAGGAAGTAGCTTTAGGCGACTTCGACCTTTCCCTGAAGCTCATTGATAATCAACCGCTTCGGGCGCCCCATGCAGTAGGAAATGTCATGTGGCGAAGCCCAGAAGGGCAGAGTGGAAAGGGCGTTGCTAAGCCTTCAGATGTATTTTCTTTCGGGCTTGTGGTAAGTGAATCAAGCACACCGCCAGAATAATCCCAGCTAATGACTGCTATCAAAGTGTATCTACGGTCTGGGAGGGGGCGACATGTTGATTCTGGATGCCGCTACCATCAAGAACCTGAAGGACCACGGGATGCCCGCAGAGCAAGAGATCGTGGTCCGACACTTCCTCTACTTTGGACCACTCTCGCAAGGGCTACTGAACCATGTTGCTGATGAGACGTGGCACACTCTGTTCACTTCGGCAGGTTCAATTGCTGAAGAAGAAGCGATCGATGACCCTGACGCCAGATTTGAGCGGTGGCCCAAGGACATCGCGCCACATATCACCCCTGAAGCTAAGGACTTGATTATAAAGATGACGCATCTGGACCCGGCTGAGAGAGCAACGATAGATGAGGTCTTGGAACACCCGTGGTGGTCAGTGGGGGTCCATAATGGTTGAAATACGAGAGGTTATGCCGGCGAGGCCACGCGCTGCAAGTGCCAGGGACAACATTGAAGATGTCATAGGGGGTTCGAGCCATGTACACATTATGAGGCAACAATGAGGTAGTGTACGACTTTAAGCTATCAATATAAAAGTTTTCTTCGAGCTCGAACGTGTGTTCTATCCCATCTACGACTTAGCAGCAACAGCTCAGTGTAATTATCAGTGAAATCGTTCAGTCCCAGGTGCCTCTCAACACTACCTACATATGAACAGCTGACATGGTCCAAAATTACGTAGTGTGGCAATTAATCTTAGTACGTGGGTAAAGGACTGAATGTCACAGTAGAAGTCATATGCAACATATATCCTAGAAAATGGTACTATATAAAGAGGTATAATCAGACGACACAAAACTACTATGTACCTATGTACCCAGACCAAGGGTTAGGGTCGCACATCTTCACTATTCCCCCGTGCCCCCTAGTGCCCCCCGGAGAGTGGGCGCCACTTACATCCACCACGCTAGTCCTAAACATGAAGAGATCGACAGCACTACAGAAAAAACAGCTGATCTAGGTATATAAATGCCTCAACCACAACCACTCACAACAACCAGCGACCAAGCTACACTCAGTTTCAAACAGAGTTTAACAAGATACGTCTTCCGTAGTATAGTGGTCAGTATATGAGCTTGTCACTGTCCCCACTTTAAAAAGTGGGACTAACAGCGCTCGGGACCCGGGTTCAATTCCCGGCGGGAGAGTTTTTTGACCTTCTATCGTATTGATAGATGCCCCTTTTTCTTCTTTTTGCCCCAGTGGTCAGTAAAGAGAGTTCTGGAGGTCCGCCGGAAAACCTGGCTGGGTTGATGCCGGGGTTATCGTCGTTGGGCCGGCTCATGTAGTACGACGGCTTCGGGTCATCCGTACTATGTAGTAAGTGGTTACACACGGGGCCAGTACGACCTCAATGTCAAATCGATAACACTCTCGGGGCACCTACAACGGCACTGATAGCGGCGAAATCACGCTTTACGGGAATTGTTGAGCAGGTAGTACGACGGGTGGTGTGTGGTTCCAGGTGTCATAAAGCACCTATTGCCCTTTTGACAGCCCTTTAGGGAGTCTTTGCCCTCCAGCTGCTCCCTTGTCCCTAATCAAACAGTCCAATGTGCCTAGAGCTCCACCAGCAGAACCCTTCGTGACTCTTCCAGAACTCAAGCCGCATAACACGGAGATATACACATCTGACATCTGTCATCGCCCTTCTAATCAAGATCTTCGCGTCTACCATTCGCCCAGGCCTTCGCAAGGGTTATCTACCTATATCAGCCACTCGAGTTCCATTTTGCATATATGCGTTTCGAAAGACATAGTAGGCATTAGACTGGAAAGGCTGTTGATTGGGGCCAACTAGAAGAGAGTGCCTATACATCAAGGGAGTACGCATTTCAGTCGCTACTACATAGCTATAAGATTATATAGAACTGGCATGATCGTGGACTACCAACCCCCCAAGTCCGGCCTAAAAGCAACCACCAATATTGAAGACGTCTTCCTCCTTGTTGCTCTTCCTCGGCGGGCCGTGACTGCAGCCTGATTACAATGCTGGTGTATCGGCAAAGTTGCCCTGCGTACCGACTGGCGTTCGTTTACCAACAACTCCGCCCAACGATGAAATGGTCCTTCTGATACGAGCATCATCTTCAGCCGTGATCGTGATTTTCAGTGAGTCCAGGTTCTGTTCCAAGTACTTGATGTTCTTGGTACCTGGGATCGGGAAGAAGTCTGGTCCCTGGGCAAGGTTCCACGCGAGAACCACCTGAGCTGGCGTAGCACCCTTTTGAACAGCAAGTTCCTCAAAGATCTTGACGAGATCGAGGTTCTTGGCGAAGTTCTCGGGGCTGAAGCGTGGGAGCTGTCGACGTGAATCGTTCGCTTCGAAGTCATCCCAGGATTTATACCTGATGGTTGCCATTTAGCCCCTGTTACGACAGAACAGTTTCCCTACAGTCCTTCGTACTGACCTTCCGGTAAGGAACCCTCTCCCTAAGGGGCTGAAGGCCACAACGGCCACACCGAGTTCCCGGCATGTGGCCAGCAGATTTGTACCCGCCTCAGTCTCGATGTCTAGGGTCCAGGGATTGTATTCAATCTGAACAGCCGAGATAGGGCTGACAGCAAAACCGCGTCGAAGGGTCTCGGATGAGCACTCCGAGAATCCAATATGCTTGATTTTACCATCTCTACATGGTCATAATTAGCAGGTGTTTGACTGACCCCAGGAGCATCAAGGGAGTGGCTGGATGGCAACGTACCGCTGGAGGTCTACCAAGGCTTCCATGGTCTTCTCGACTGGCGTCTTACCGTCGAAGCGATGGACATAGAAGAGGTCTATGTAGTCGACACCGAGCTTCTGGAGGGACTGCTCGATGGCCCTCCGGCAGTTCTCGGGAGAACTGTCGAAGAACAGCTTGACTTTCCCGTCGTTGATGGTCCACGAGATGCCAAACTTTGTGGCCAGAAAGATGTCCTGGCGGCGTTCCGGATGCCTTCGAAGCCACTTGCCGATGAGAACTTCGCTGTCCCCATATGCCTGGGCAGTATCCCAAAAGGTTGCCCCGAGCTCCCAAGCCCGATCTAAGATCTTGAGGCGTTCCTCTTCGGGCCTGATTTCCTGATCAATGGCATATCTTCTCGGTGGGAGACTGGTAAACTTACGGGACAGTACCGTACGATGCACTGAGGCCCATCAGGCCAAAGCCCAAACTGGGCACCTGTGGTCCATCCTTGCCCAATTGTCTGGTGGGAAGCTTCTTTGGGGAAGGCATTCTGAACAATCTCCAGGTTGTGTAATATTTTGTCGATTGCAATTTCTGGTTGTTCGCAGCGATGCAAGCTGGAGACACAGGATAAGGCTTCCCTTTTATGATCAATACTTTGCTAACTGCCTCCCGAGGTCCCCCCCTCCCCCGGCGGCCCCCACCATACATTTGGACCATCAATGATCACATCAGATATCAAGGACTGATGCCAACACTTGAGACACAAGGTCGAGTCTGCTTCGTACGCAAACATATGTCATCCGAGGCCCATGGTTCTACCTGTTAGTGCTTACCCGGCTGTAACACTGAATAGGCCGGAACCATAAAGGATATACCCAAAATCCAATCATCTGCATCCTTCATGACACCGGGAATGCCATCATCAACGCCGATTGACTCATCTCCGGGGTCAACCGGGTCAGCTTCAATGGGAGACGTTTCTTGGAATGTGTCTGATGGGTGTAAAAACTTCCATATCCGGAAATGAACCACAATAGAAAAGATAGATATAGTATATCGAGGCCCTGAATCGGCCCGAGGATTAATCATCCCATCCTTGCCCTACTTCTTTAAAATGATACCGTAATACCTATAGTATATAATCAGATATATAGGTAGCATCCACCATGGCCACCTAGGTAGTTCTCTAGAGGTATGGCGCAACCTGCGCTTCACTCCACTCCCAAAACCTCAAATTCCCGCCAGTTCCACCCTCAGCTTTGGTTCTGGTCGCGAGAACCATGTCTTCACGGATAGGGTAAGCGCGACCGAAAGGAATCACTGTAGATGTATTAGTAGAATTCAGAGTACCACAAATCAAGATATGACATTTAGTCTTGTGAAGTGGATATAAAAGATGCCCTCAGAAGACTTACCCCAACAGCCAGTATTGTCAATATTGACCTCCGGGGACAACCCAGCAAAGAGCTCGGTATAAGCCCCGTTGACGGGTGGGTACATTGCCAACTTCTCCAGGATCTTGAAGAACCAGCCCATGTCACGGTATAGATCTGACTGAAGGTTCCCCGGATTCAGTGAAACGCTGACCACGCCGTCCGCCTGGTGGCGCCTGGCATACTCGGTAGCATGAGCCCAGTTGGCCACCTTGCTGAACCAATACCGCTGGAATCCGTAGCGAGCTCCCTGGGCTTCAAGACTCAGTGTCTCCGGCCTGACACCAATCTTTTCCTCGGCAAAGACCTCTGCCGCGGACGACGCCGTCCAGACTACACGGACTGTGCAGGGGGGCTCTGACTTGGCTGTCTCGACGAGGATAGGCGTCAGAAGCTGCGATAGAAGGAATGTGCCGAGACCGTTGACCCCGGTATGCAGCTCATATCCCTGTGCGGTGACAGCCACCTCCTTCGCCCCAGAGAGCACGCCTGCGTTGTTGAAAAGCACGTGCAGCTTGGTCTCGAGGGCTAGGAAGTTCTGCACAGTCTGCTTGATGGTGCTGAGATCGGCGAGGTCGAGTCTGATAAAACGGAGCGAACCGCTCGAGTTGGGCACCGCCTGCTGGATGTCTGCAATCGCAGCGCTCGTCTTCTCCTCGGAGCGTGCTAATAGGTACACCTTGGCATTATTGGTGTAGAGCATACGGGTCAGCTCTTTGCCTGTGCCTGTATTTGCGCCTGTGACGATATAGACCTTGTCTGACAGATCTGGTATGCCCCTTCCAGTGAAGCTAGGCTTTGGCGGAAAGAGCTGTGTCAAGATGCTCTTCAGTGAAGGGCTGGGTGCCATGGTGATATAGCGATGTAGTGCTGCGGTGCTTCTTGCCTGGTCGCTTGGTGGAAGATCCAAGCTTGAGCAATCAATGCAATAACGAGAAGAGCGAGGACTGATTCAACTGTCCTTATCTAGCTGCTACTGGAGTAATTTGAATGTAGAAGCAAGTCAACAGAGAGAACAGCTTTCGGGACAGTGAGTATTCAATACATCCCGTCCGGATTCTGGAGCAATGAAATTGGGCCGATCACTTGTGAGATGGTGTCCACTGAGCCCCAGCCAGCTCAAACTGCACATGCGAAAGCAGAGTATCATGAATGTCCGCATCCGTGCAAAACCCTAAGTCCGGAACTCCTGCATAAAGGAGGGCAAAACGAATGCAGGTACGGAACCGTACTCATGTTGATTCAAATCCTTCGTGTAGCCGTTTGAGTAAGCAATCTGGACCGAGAGCAAAGGACAGTGATGGTGTTAGTGCTATTGGAGGTCCAGGTATATTCTTGTGCACTCGCAGGGTAACATTGTGGCAGCATAAAGGAGGATTAGGGGTTGTAGCGATCTCGCCATTAAGTAGCTATGTAGTACTGTATGTAGGCTTCCCTGCCTGCCTGCTTTGCTTCGACAGGTATGCTGACCACAGCTAGGCAAGGGATATTGCTTCTACGAATAATATCAACCAGGCCAACAAGCTACCCTAGGGTAGTCTTGATCTATGTACATGACTGTTTCTACAACCCACCTCCCCCCCCACTCTTCCATTCTCTCCGCGCTACGATGCCAACCCTTGGGAAGCCTTCTTCCTGGGTCGACAACCGTGACATTGATTACCAACCTTTATTCTGGGCTTCCATATCCTAAATCTATATATTATATTCCTCTAGTTATCTCCAGACCGAGAAGAAGTCCACCACTGTAGGTCGGGGTCATGCGGTTACGGCATGGCAGACCCATGAGGCCTTCGTCAGATTGGCCGGGGATATGACGATGTCTGCATCCTCGCACAGGACGAGGATGAAGTAGTGGCGCCGCACCAATATCAATTCAGCGAGGGAGGGTCCACGGGTAGTAGAAGGCCGCAGTGTTAGGTGGCGACCGTGACGTCCCTGAAGAGCTTCTCCCGCTTCATGCACAACGCAGCGATCAACATAACGCCCCCCGCAACAGGGACCAGCACAAAGGTCATCTTCATCGCCCCGGTGACAGCCACGATCGCACTGTCCCGCAGCTCACCATCCAACTTCCTAAACAAGGTGCTCTGCACGCCAGCCACCGCGCCCCGAATATCCTGGTCCGAGAAGCCGTTACCGGCCAGGACCGCCGAGAGGTTTCTGAAGGCCGTCGACTGGTAGATCTGCCCGGCGATGGCGAGCGCGATGACCTGGCCGCCGATCTGCGCCATGTTCTGCAAGCTGAGGCCGGCGCCCGCGTCCTCCGGCTTCGTGGTCAGCGTGGCGACCGTGTAGCCCGTCACCATGGACAGGCCGCTGCCGACGGCAACGAGTACCGTCAAGCCGTAGATGGTGCCGGTCGACGAGCTGGGGTCGAGATATACCACCAGCGGACCGCCACCGGCTACCAGGAAGACGCCTGCTATGATGAAGAGGACCATGTAGACCTTGATGAAATGGAGGAAGGATCCGGACACGAGATTCACCGCAACAGCGACGACGATAAAGGGGAGCAGCCGCACGGCCGCCATGAGGGCTTGGTCATTGTTGACGAACTGGAAGTAGACGGGGATGTAGTAGACGACGACAAACATCGTTGTAGTGCCGGCTGCTGTCACCACGTATAGGAGCACCTGTGTACGGTCGCGCAGCAGATGGCCTGGGAAGGCGCGCTGGGAAGGAGTGGTCAAGATGGCGAAGTATTGTTGCAAGATGTAAAGTACAAGGACGACACCAAAGACAACAAAGGTAGCGATCGTTCGTCCGTCCCTCCAAGGCCACTGACCGCCGGCCATCGTCAAGGCCAGGAGGAAGCTGACCCAGACACCGGCACCAAGGACGAAGCCGAGGAAGTCGATACAAGCCAGCCGGGCTCGGACGCTAACACCTGGCAAGGGATTTATAGGCGGAAGGTAAAAGAGGAGGGCCGGGGCCGTGGCGCCGCCGATGACCAGGTTGATGTAGAAGGCCCAACGCCAGGTCGCCGCAGAGACAGAAAACGCGCCTCCGATCAGGGGACCTAACACCGCCCCGAGCCCCCAGGACACACCGATGAAAGACATGTAAAGGCCGCGTTCCTTCTCCGTGGTCATGACTGCAAAATACTGCAGAGAGCCAAGGTAGATACCGCTGCCTCCAGCGCCGGCGATAACACGGCCGACGATCAGGGCGCTCATGGTTGGGGCACCACCGCAGAGAGCTGAGCCGGCCATGAAGAGCAGCACGGTAGTGATGAAGACCCACTTGATATTGAAGGTGTTGTATAGTGTACCCAGGAGGAGGATGACGCATACGGATCCCAGTGGGAAGCCAGCTCCGATCCAGGAGAGTTGATCAACATGGCCGAAGGTATCGGTCACGGATCCTTGGACGTCTGCTGCGATTGTCGTATCAAGGCCGTAGAGGAAGCAGGTAACGTAGAGAGAGATGCAGACGAGGTACCAGCGAAAGCCGCGTAATATCTTCCTGTTGCCCTCCGTACCCATAATGGAGTCCTCTTGGCGACGTTCCTGTTCGACCTCCTCCTTCTCCCCTTCTCCAACGCGGTGGTCTGGAGAGTGCCCGTTTGTAACGTGGGATTGGAGTGCATATGGATGATTTTCCGGAGTTTGCATTCCGTGAGAAAGGGTCTTCACTGCCAAGTTGGAGGAGAAATGAATATTCTGCGAGGCAATGCTGCTTTGCTCGGTGTGATTTGGGTAGACAATGCTGACCTCGGAAGACATGGTAGTGTCACCATAACAAATCGAGACACATACTGACCAATGGATATATAAATTAACTCACGACTGGGAAGTGGGCATACCTCATTTAGGCAATGGGTAATCAGAATTACCAACTACATACTGACAACACCATATTACCAAGCTATTGATGTGGTAACCGGAACAACTTGATGCCTCCTTGGACGACACTTGTGGTCTTGCCCCCAGCCTTGTCATAGCATAGCATTGATGGCTAGTCTGTGCTTAATCATCACATTAGTTCAATGGATTGCACTTGAAACAGGAAGAATGGGTTAATCCGGCGATGATGAGCATCATACCAATGGTATTTCCGGTGATTATGAATCAACCCTGCCCAGGTACCTACAGAGTTATGTAGGCAGATACTTGGATATTCACACCGCTTGTCTGTTCCTAGGTACCTAGGTATTTCCGTATCAAATAGATAACCCGCGCTCATGCAAGGGGTGAGTTATTCCGGGTGCTTCAGCGTGTCGTTCTATCAATGTATTGCTACAAGATATCCACATAAAGTGTCCCTGCATTGTCCCAAGCATTAAGGAGGAACTGACTGTTTGTCAACCTTCAGCCCGAGGTGGATATTTCATATGATTATACGTCTTTCATCCAAGCTCTGATGCCCGACCTGGAGAGCCGTGTTAGTGTTTATACATACGTATGCATATCGTATAACCATTGATTGCCGGAACCCATTACCACAGCAAGACCATTACAATTGGCATTCGTACTCCACACCCAGGCCGAAGCATGATACTACCCATGATCTCCATCATCGTATTCATCGATCTCTGCGAGATCCCCGCGAGTAGTCCTGTCTGCTGCCCCAGGGTGTCCACAGCCACCGCAGGAATCGGGCGGAGCTAATAGAACACATGCCCACACTCCTCACCCGACCCATCGATCAAGATACGATGTCGTTCGCCCCCAGACCGCCAAGTTATCCTCCCATCAGCAATCTTTCGCCATCTCTGTGCACTCCTCTTCCTCATTTCGAACACGCATCTACGCGAGCGGTAAAAATCAGAGCCCTGTCCGGTCCAGATTCGATATCTCTCCGTGTCGACCCAACTCGAGCTTGGTCCTTTCAGTGGCTGCATATCCTTACGCCAACCAAGCTTTTCAGCTTCCCACAGAAAGTACTCGCGGCTTTCGAGACATCCACTCTGTGGATTTCTCGTAGACTCAACAGGCTCCGGCCGAAGGCCAAACACAGCGATTTCTCGTTGTTCCAGTTCCATCAAAAACCCTACTGCCGTTTCTAGATCGGTCTCTACGGCGGAAATTACCCCATCAGATCCAGATATGACGACCATGCTCAGGTACGAGGCGATACAAATGAAAGTAGTAGGTGCGCTCAGGCCATCCTTGACCCCGGTGCGGGCAAGGACGACGGGCATGCGCCCAATATCGACCTCTACGTCGAATAGCAACGGCGATGGCGCGGAAAAGCGGCTGGAGTATAAAGTTATGCTGGTCGCGTATAATAAGTGCCCTGCTTTTCCCATAACCTAGCCGCCCGGCTAGCTCATAAAGCTTCGGCTCGCGAGCATAACCCTTGAGTGCCTTCGCAGCGTTCTGGGTTTTATCGACGCCGGCACAGATGCTCGCGTTGAGTCCCCTGATCAATCCGAGTGTATGTTTCGGTCGAGTTTCTTCTGGAAGACGCATCGGCAACGGGACTATGATCTTCGCAAGAAACCGCCCGTACTCGATCTCGCTCCGACAGGGGCGAAAGCACTTGTCGAAGAGGTAATATAGGAGGTCGTTTATAAGGAGCTCTACGGGACCCTGAGCAGAAGGGTCCTTGTTCCGAACGATGTAGAAAGGCGCGACTCGAGTGAAATGGTAGGCCGCTTCTTCTAACGACATCACCGCGGGCAGGTTGCCCAGAGCTGATGGGCTACTTCGAAGGTGATGTAGTGTTTGAGGATCATGTTGCGGAAGCGGCGGTTTCTGCACGAGTACGCCGAGGCATATGCCGTCCGTCATTGCAGACACTGAACCTGCGTGTTGGGATCAATGAGGAGATAAGACAAGAGTAAGATTTCGGTCGTCGGTTATAGGTGAGGCAGAAGTAGCTTTGATGTTTGTCAGGGGAAGAAAACAAATCGAAGACGTTGGGATGAGAGTTGCAATACTGCAAGGTTGATCATTGTATATCTCTGACTGCGAAGTTCCCAGGCTATACATGAGTTGCGCGCATGAGGCCGACATAGATATCAAGGACTATATAGACGTAAGTAACGCGCAGGGCGGTGGTGAACAATCTCCAGGGCCGAGGTCGTCGCGTGCTCGAAGACAGAAGTATCGTTCAGTCTGTCCGAATTTGTGATCGCAATCCGGTACGCGAAAGAACACTCGTATAATTGATTTCACTACAATCCAATCTATCCTCTTAGAGTCAGGTTGGATGTCGGCGACTCTGCGTTGGATTTATTGTCCTTCGGATATTTCCGTTTATTGTCCTAAAGTCTACTGAGTCCCGCTCTCCTTCTTTGATTCTTGAAATTGGCCTATTCAGCTTTTCTTCTTTATATCCCATCAAAAACTTCTGAGATTATTATTGAGTCGTTATTTCCTCAGGCAATCCACTGAAAAGATCAAATAAGGGGTTGATAGTGAACACTCGAGCTGTGGCGAGGAGTAGTCTGATGACGACCGCCATCAAGGGCTGCCTGCGCCTGGGCAGCTAATAGTGCAGCCTGACGAATACCAATGGAATCGTTGATACGGCTAAGTTGTTCGATGGCCCATTTGCGAATGCAATAGTCACTAATGTTTGAGAGTCAGCGAATAGCTCTTGGCTAGTGCCCTTATCACAGCTTGGGAGTGATGCTAGGAACACTGTTAGTTATAACATACTTGAGGACCTCCTGAGCGACTATATATAATGGCCATATGAGTGACTGGACACCTGATCGTAGAGAGTATCAGCAAATGTGGTTAAGACACGTTGAAAAAGAGGAAACCACCAGGGCATTGACTTACGACTGGATGCCATCAAACTTGGCACAGACAAGCAGATGTCCATCGATATCTCTCGTATAGTAGTCTCGCTTCGTTTTATGGTGTCTGAAATGTCATAGTCGAGTTTCAGCCTGTATAATAACATACAAATCACTCGCCACTTGTTCCAGATATCGGCACTCCATTCGTTCTGGTAAATATGGCGCCTTCCTTTGGTGGCATCTGTAGAGGGCAGATCCGGAATATCGTCGGCCGTTATAGTAGTCACATGGACTGTGGTGTAGTTGTACTGTGGATGAATGCCCTGTCTCCATGCCTGAAGTGTCGCGTCAAGGTCGTCGACTTCTTCCGAAAGCCTCTGCATATCCTCATGCCCCAGTGGCCAGGAGGCTTTTATTGCAGCGATCACATCAACATAGCGAACATATATATCGCCTATAGAAACGTTGGAGCTCCGCGGCCTCTCGATTGGACTATTATCGAGCGCCTTTCCTGCTTCTAGTAGACTACCAGGAACAGGGAGCTCTCTCTGCATACAGTCTGCCAACTAGTCGGTGTAATTATCTGTCAGGACGGATTGGGAAACTTCAAGCCTGCTGGAGAATGAGGAGTGAAGCACTTACAATCTGCGACCTAAAAGCAAGGAACAGACGTACCCCAATCTCACGTTCGCATTGCTGGCGGCCTCGAAGTTTCAACAAAGCCAATGCGCCATCAATGTGCGCTCGACTGTACTGATCCCAGCTTTCGACAACCATGCTTTCGAACTGTCCAAGGAAAAGGACTGCCATGGCGGTGAGATCCGATGTTGCCTCCGTGGGATCACTCAACGAGCAGTTCGTCTTCGTCAGGGCTCGTCCATACCGCTTCCGAGCCTCAACACGCAAGTGATGGTCACGGTGCACATTCGAGAGGCCAGCTAGACCGACAGCCTCGATGGCATAAGGAGCCGCGCTTTCCGAGTGGTCCCGGCAAATTCCTACAAGCAGGTCGTGATTCGTATCTGACAGGACAGGGCCCTTGACAACAAAGTTGTTGAGGAAGAAAGCCGCAGCCGTCTGTCCGAGAGGCCACTGCAGTGATTGGACCAGAGACATCTCGGCAGACGACACCGCCTCCGGACCCTGCGCAAACGGGATCTGTTGTGATTGGCGCCTCTCACAGCGGAGCACGTCACGCCCTTCGACCTGCACATGTCGACGGGCCTTTGCGATGGTTCGTGCAGACTCGTCGCGAAATAGTATCTGGCTCAGGTCCAGGGTTGTAAAATTAGTTAGTTAGTTAAGTTAGTACCCTGAATAAAACTAACTTAACTTTTAAAGTAACTAACTTAACTAACTTAAAAACTAACTTTAACTAACTTTAACTAACTTTAACTTAACTAACTTTAACTAACTTAAACTAACTTAAACTAACTTAACTAACTTAACTAACTTAAATAAAATTATTCAACTTATTTAACTTAACTAACTTAACTAACTTAAACTAATTAAACTAAAAATACTAAGTAAGGTAATATATAAGTATAAAAGCATATAAAACTATAAAGAATAAACTTATTTT
>LKEB01000076.1:0-16528 GCA_003795295.1 Cytospora leucostoma
AGGTATTAAAGTAAGTTATAAGGTAAGTAGTAAAGTAAGTAGTAAAATAGATAAGAAAGTAGATAATAGGGAGGTAGTAAAGTAGGTAGTAAAGTAAATAATAAAGTAAGTAAGTAAGTAAGTAATAAAGTAGGTAGTAAGGTAAGTAATAAAGTAGATAATAAGGTAAGTAGTAAAGTAAGTAATAAGGTAAGTAGTAAGGTAGGTAATAAGGTAGGTAAAAAAGTAGGTATTAAAGTAAATATTGAAGTAAATATTAAAGTAAGTTATAAAGTAAGTAGTAAGGTAGATAATAAAGTAGGTAATAAAGTAGGTTTCAAGATAAGGAGTAAAATAGGTAGTAAAGTAGGTAGTAAAGTAGGTAATAAAGTAGGTATTAAAGTGAGTATTAAAGTAGGTTATAATATATATAGTAAGATAAGTATTAAAGTAAGTTATAAGGTAAGTAATAAAGTAAGTAGTAAAGTAGATAATAAAGTAAGTAATTAAGTAAGTAATAAAGTAGATAGTAAGGTAGGTAATAAAGGAGATAATAAGATAAGTAGTAAAGTAAGTAATAAAGTAGATAGTAAGGTAGGTAATAAAGGAGATAATAAGATAAGTAGTAAAGTAAGTAATAAGGTAAGTAGTAAGGTAGGTAATAAGGTAGGTAATAAAGTAAGTATTAAAGTAGGTATTAAAGTAGGTATTAAAGTAGGTATTAAAGTAGGTATTAAAGTAGGTTTTAAGATAAGGAGTAAAGTAAGTAGTAAAGTAGGTAGTAAAGTAGGTAATAAGGAGTTAGTAAAGTAGGTAATAAAGTAGGTAATAAGGAGGTAATAAAGTAGGTAATAAAGTAGATCATAAAATAGGTATTATAGTAAGTAATAAAGTAGAACCTAAATTAATAACTAAACTTAAGAGTCTATATAATAGAAACTCTATAAGCTTCCCCCGCGCTGTGGCGGGGTGGCACAAGCTAGTAGTCGACACCCTATGACATCTCGTAGAGGTATGACGACTCGGAAAACATCCAAACTCCAGCAAAACGACCTGTCAATAGTACTAGGTCACATATTGTTCAGTTTAGCCTTACAGATATCGTTCCTTTCAACGACTTCGTGGATGGAAAGGCGCCCCCACCCCCCGGACCCCTGAGTCCGACCTAGATATGATGCCTTGACATGCAACTATGCCAGTTCTAAGGGCCAGAGCCAGCAGGCATAATCAGGCACGCTGTAGCACTTTGGTTTGAGCGACGTATCATACGCTGTTCCCCCTAACCCCATTACGGTGGCCCTACTAGCTCCTTTCCTACAACTACGCCGGGAAGCCACCTAGGACTGCGCAAGACAGCCATCATGCTGGACAGCCCTGCCTCGCCTGCTTGCCTGTCCTTACTCGAGCTCTGAGGCCCGGACAAGATCTCGCCCATCTCCGCACAAGACATAGGTCGACACAGTCCAAGTGCGATGGTACGACATGTGGACTCGCATATGTTGGGATGTTTGGGCCCCATTGCCTCATCTCCTTTCGACCCGTTCGAGTCTAGCATATTCTCCAAGTCAAACGGGCGAGCCACCGTCCTACCTCGTTGGCCTATTTTGTGTTGTATCGTTGCACAAAAGTGCCGTATGTCACATGCGAAGGCACTGTTGACGCCGCCGAGGGTGTCATTTCCTGCATGTGTCCAGTCTCATCTGCAATTCAGTAGTCGCCGGGGAATTTGGGCAACATATCCGGACGAGCAACCGTGATCAGTAGCGAAAAGCTGTTGATTCTCTGTTGTCACAGCCCCGACAGAGCAGTATGTCCTAAGATCTTATTCACAATATCAACCATAGCTCCCTGCAGGATCTACACCAGCACGGATGACAGTGCCTTGCTCTTCCTCCCCTCGACCCAGAAACGCTGCCGCTTTTGACCGTACGGCAATATGATTGTCCTAGGAGGTTATTGCTGACTGACATTGCAGTTAAAAAAAAGTACTAGCACATGTGAAAGGCATATCGACGTCGAATCAGCATGCAATCTGCATACATGTATATCGTACCATCCAACTTCCATATCCAGGTTCGCATTGGAGCAGTAGGAACATCTGCACGTCATTCAGCCGGGCGCATACGCTGTCAGGATGGGCGGCCTATGCATGACATTTGTAGGAGATATGCACATCTCATGTTCGGACAGGTGTCCACTTGGGTCTATGATGGAGAGTTTGCTTCTTGTCTTGCACGGCTGGTCCGTGGATCGTGCGATAAGCTGTTGGAAGGTGACTGACAGTATACATGCCGAGCTTGTTCTTGAAATACCACTTGTATTCTGTCTGCAAATCGATCACCAATCTAATCACGATCATGCAGCTCTAGGACAAAGCTATACTCCTCTTTCCCGCTCGCCCTGGCACTGGCCCGTCCTGCGTCGACCTTGACTGAGGTATCGGAGTGGCACATCAAATTATATCGAAGCTGGTCCGAATCATACTCAGTCGGGGGAATTGGTTGCTTGATGGGACGTTATTCCCTGAGTTCGGGGTCCGTATCGTAGCATACACTTTCCTCATCTGGCTATTGCAACACTGGTCAAGCCATCCTCTACTCCCGTTATCAAGAAGAGATAAAATGGTCCCTCTTCTTCATCACTACATCCCGTCGTAGCCCCTTTCTCCCTTTTCCTTCATCCTTCATCTTTTCACCGAACATACCTGGCCGATGTTGGAAAAGCTAATTCCGAATCTTCGCGATCGAGCATCATCTGCCTTCACATAGAACTCTCACTCCCACTTGTAACCAGGGTAGACTTGTTTCCCCGCGACGGTGTGTCCTCTTCTGGGGTCAGCTTTCGCTTGCCAACCGACCAATACGATAAACTAGGCCCTCCTTCCCAACCTGCATACATCCCATTCGATGAAGATGGCGCCTTCGGCCACGGTCGAACATCAGATGCACCAAATGCAACCCCCCGCGTACACAGTCTCCTCCAAGATCAGTGCGTCTGTCTTACATGGGCCCCGGGATCTACGATTGGTGAGTTTGTATGCCTGTCATGTCGAAATCTCACTGTCACACAAGATCTTGATTCACTTCAGCCCTACAAGTACCTCTAGAGCGCGGCTCTTCACTCGCCTGCTTCCTTGGGGAAAGGGCGCGACAGCGCTGACAGCAGAGCCGCATCGTCACACTGGGCTGACAAGAGTGTATACAGGAGCGTAGGACTATAGAAGACCCAGCAGCTGGTGACCTCCAGATTGCCATACGCTCCACTGGTATCTGTGGATCCGATGTGTCCTACTACAGCAAATTTGCCAATGGCGACCTGTGCGCCTGCCAGCCACTGTCTCTTGGCCACGAGTCGTCAGGGGTAGTAGTCGCCATTGGTCCTGGTGTGAGCGGCTTTATTATCGGTGATCGAGTGGCACTTGAGGTCGGCATCCCGTGCGGGCAGTGTGGCATATGTAGGAAGGGCCGCTACAACCTCTGCAAGAAGATGCGGTTCAGGAGCAGCGCCAAGTCCTTCCCACATTTCCAGGGGACTCTTCAAGAGAAGATCAACCACCCAGCTGTATGGTGTCATAAGTAAGTGTAGCCTTGGTTGACACGGACAAGGAGGTACTCCACTGAACTGTTCTCCCGCAGGCTCCCTGATCACATGTCTTTCGACGCAGCAGCTCTCCTGGAGCCGCTCTCGGTCGCCATCCATGCTGTCAACCGCGCACGGCCAGAGCCAGGCTCCACGGCCCTGGTACTCGGAGCAGGCACGGTAGGTCTCTTGACCGCGGCCGTGGCGCGGCAGTCGGGGTGTACGGTAGTCACCATCTGCGACATCGACCAAGGGCGCGTCGACTACGCCCTCGCAAACGGCTTTGCCACACACGGCTACGTTGTCCCGCGAGCACTGCACTCCTCGTCGAGCAGCTCCTCCATCGACGGCCTGTGGACGCCAGGCGCGGACGGCGTCATGACTCCCTCGGGCAGCAGCTACTCACTCCTCGACAGCAGGCTCGAAGGCGCAAAGGCAACTGCTCAGGACATTCTTGCCGTGTCCAAGGATCCGCACCCAGGGACGATCATGGACGGGGACGAGGAGGACGATGGTGTCGACGTGGCCTTCGAGTGCACGGGTAAAGAGGTCTGTGTACACACCTCCCTCTACGCGACCAAGCCTGGCGGGAAGGTCATCATGGTGGGCATGGGCACACCCATCCAGACCCTCCCTCTGTCTGTGGCGCACCTGCGGGAGGTGGACATCCTGGGAATTTTCCGCTACGCCAACACCTACGCCACTGGCATCAGGTTGCTCTGCGCGCAGAGGAAGGGTGGCGCGTTTGGCCTGCCGAGCCTCGATAATATGGTAACTCATCGCTTCAAGGGCCTGCACAATGCAAGGCAGGCATTCGAGCTGGCAGGCCGGACGGTGGATGATGAGGGGAGGTTGGTGTTGAAGGTTGTCATCGAGGCGTAAGGAGGACGGGCCCACGATCTTTGCATCTTCAGTGGTTGATGGTTTCCCTTCTTTCGGGCCACCGTTTTCGGTGCCAGCTTCCAATAGTATATTCCTGCAGCATTATCCATCATGGGCGGCTGCCTGATATCGTTTCGCAGTATCTTTTCGCAGAGGATGACTAGGCCTTTGTTATTCTGTTCCAAGATACCTATGAATGATGACCATTGATAGTCGGCATGTTTTTGAGGAAGCTCGATACCAGCTATGCGGCCTCATCAAAAGTATTAATGAGCCTAGTTGTTAGCGAATAGGGGGTTGAAATAGTTATCCTACTAGTGTACTGCAACTACCCTATCGTGCGGGCCAATGTATTGTACCAGACCTGGTCTTAAATCTCTGGTTTGATACCTGGCCGGTATACATCAGCTCCAACTGAACACGCAAGACGTATACAGAGGTTCACGGGGTCGAAGGCATCATGTGTCATTTGTCAATTCATTGGGAATGGTGGACCTTCTAATCTGACATAACCATTAGCCCATCCATGCGGCAATAACCTTTGCCATAAAGTTTTCCGTGCATACCAATAACGAGAGAAAGGACGATTGCGCAGTATGGACGATTCCATCCGCTGCGACTCTCAAGTCTGCTCCCGTCGACTTCTCCAATAGCTGCCAGCCACAAGGGCAAGGGCGAGCAGTATGGGAAGCCCATACGCTGCGGCCCTCAAATGTGCCCCCGTTGGCCAGCTCGAGCTGGCAAATCAGCTCTCAAAGCCTGTCGTCCGCAAAGTACTGTACAAGTGGTCTAAATGATATGACCGTGGTATGACCCTGTCCCTTTTCCTGGGTCCGAAAACGCCGTGCCGTGCCATAAATCTCGTAAATGCCGTGATTCTTGATAAGAAAGCTTCTCCAACGCCTGCCCTAAGTCCGGAAGGTCGGAGTGTAGAGTGCCGAAAGGAAATCGTCTCACATCAGATCGCCAACCGAGGCCAGGGAACCAGGGTGGATTGACTGTCCGCCGCCGTAGGCAGAGAGATGCTGTTGCTTAGAGTGCTTGGCCGACTCGATGATGTTGAACTTCTTGCCGATGTCTTGAGTATCCGTGACGCGGTTGAGAAGCTCATTGAGAAGCTCGATCGTGTTCACATCATTTTCCTCGCTCAAGAGCTCGTTCTTGAATGCCTCGGCATCGGACGGCTCAACAAGAGCAAGGCGGTGCACAAGAGCCTGAACCATGCGCAGAATGGTCTGAGAAGGTTCCGAGTGGTCGCCGGCGGCGGCCTCGGCATTGACTTCCTCAATGTAAGGAGGAGGAAGCTTCTGCAGGTACTTGATGATAAGGTCGATTCGGGCCTTGAGCATCTTGATCGCGTTCGCCTTGGTGGTCAGGGCTGCAATCATCTCCTCGTCCTCCTTCGCTAGAGCTGCAGTCTCCGGGTCAACTTTGTCAACCCGCTGAGCAACCTGCTTGCCCTTCCCCTTGTCCTTGCTCTTCACCTCTAGCTCCTGCAACTTCTCCTGGACTTGCGCAGAGGCGGCATTGGCAGCGCCCCCAGCAACCGAACTCATGCTGATCATCTCCGCCTCACCCGTCTCCACGACGTAGGGAAGCTCTCGGAACTTGAGCTTAAGCTGCGCGTCGCTATCCTTCATCTCCTTGTCTTCGCCCTCGGGTTGCTCGTCCTTGGTCGCATCGTCAACCTCGTAGGTAGTCTCGTACAGCGTGATAGGCAGCTTGCCGCCGACGGAATCCTCGTCGACCTCGTCAGGGTGGAGGCCGAGAAGGATAGCAGATTCGTTGTAAGAAAGAACTTGGTTGTGGATTGGGAGCACGTTGTTTCCGGGACCGCTTCGAGGAAGCAGGGTGAACCAGCCCACCAGATCGAGGTTGCGATCCTTATGGACAATTCTCACTGACGACAGGTTAGCGGGTCAGGCATGCGCACCTTGACCAAGACGTCAGTGTGAACTTACTCTGCTCCAGACGCGTCTCGAACCAAACGGGCTCCAAAGTAACTTCATCTCCATTAGTGAGGGTTTGCACCTCGTACGCAAACTCAATACTGATCTCACGCCCGTTCTGCTGGCCGAATAGCGCACCAACGACAGGGCCGTTTTGCTGCCGCAAGGTATGTCTGACGACATAATCCGAGATGGCGATCAGCGGCAGCGGATGGAGTATGACAGACTCCATCTTGTTAGATCGGTCGGTTAGTCAATGGGTGCGAGTTTGGTTGCTGGTGTTGTTCTGCCTGTTGACCCGATTGTTGGTCTGGCGCCGAGCAGAGCGCGGTGGGATGGGTGGCAGGGGACCGGTAGGAGGAGGGAATGGCGGGGGGCCGAACGCGGTCGAGATGATGATGGCGCCAGGTGGGTAACCACTGGGGCCAGGAGCTTGGAGTGCTGTGGCAGCCGCGGGAGTGGGGGGAGCTGCGGGAGCTGTGGGGGCTGGCTCAGCAGACGGAACTGGCAGAGCTGGCTGCAGTGCAGGAGTACGAGGTGGAAAGTAACTGTAGCGAACAGGGACGATTGGCTGGGCTGCCTCAGGACCGGCTGGCAGAAAGGGTGGTGCAGGACGGTAAGGCAGACGCAACTCAGGATTGGGCTGGTAGGGAACAGAGGAATTGATGAGTTGAATCTCAATATCGTTCAGATGCTCATGCTCCTCAACGTCCGATTGCTCCTGTGGCTCCCGAGACTGCTGAGCAGGCTGCTGAGCAGGCTCCTGGGCAGGCTGCTGAGCAGTCTGCTGCTGAAGAGATGGCTGAGGTTGCTCTCCAGGCGGGTGTCCAGACTGCTCGCCAGGCTGCTCTCCGGGCTTAGGCTGGCACTGACACTCAGCAGCACAGGGTGCATCAGCAGAGCAGCAAGGCACAAGCTTGAGCAACTGTTTGGTGGCCATCTTGATTGAGAGTTGTGGTCCGTGCGTTGCGCTAATCTTGTTTGGTGTTGTTGTGGAGAGATTGAGTTAGCGTCCGTGTTTTTAAGGCGCCCTTCGTTTAAATAACGAAAGGCGTGCACTGCAATCAGCAATTTTGCGAACCGCACTAGGACCCATTTGGAAGTTGCACTAGCCCTCCCCCTAAGTACCTAGGTATCTACCTAGGTAGGTACCTAGGTACACTTAGGAGGACAAGGTACAACCGTCTAACACACTACCGTCTTGTCACAGATACCATCTTCACAGAATACCCTGTGGTCTCCATTGATCAGTATCGAGAAATTGGTTGGTAGCTACAATCAATATGAATGGGATGATTTGACTACTACCTAGGTATGATAGCATGCAGGTGTCTTCAACAAATTCAATGTTGCCTGCGACATCAGTATAGCTGCCCAGGTGATCATGTAACCCAGATGCCAGCGTAGATCCTCCTGCATATGTAGATATTGAACTCTTTTGTTCATATCTGCTTCTTCGTAGCTAGGTTTACTAGCTCCTAATCCAGTGTGATTCCAGTTATATTTCATTCAAATTGAAAATCAAATGCCGTTCAAGCCCATGAGTACAGTAGAACCTCCAGTCGGAATCTGTGCTCTTACTGAGGCACGGGTACAGTAATCAACAAGCACGAGTTCCCCACATACAGAAACACTACAATATCATCCATCTCTCAGATGTATCTAGTCCCTGGAAGTATTGCCTTAGGATGGGACACCTACAGGACGGTAATCAGTGGGCTGATAGAAAGATCTTGTCACAGCAGCCCGTCCGATTTCTTGTATGTACATAGTGCCTGAGACTTAGGTGAACCCATAAGCAACCACAGCCTACCCCAGGCCTCAGTGGCGATTCTGCAAGTTATATTGTTGGGAGGCAATCTTATCACACCCGATGAAACAGCCGAGTCCTGCTATTGGATTCAATGGGAGGTTTGAATTTGTGTTCGCATGAGTATTTCTGAATTTGTGAGTGATCCTGGTGGTCTCCTGTTTTGAGATACATATCATCATCGCATTTATAGTCATCCTTTGCGTACTGCCAGCCCTTGCTAAAGAGCGTTGCTGTGAGTATTTCCCTTTCTGACTTGCCCTTTCTATACTACACTGGGTGGGGCTCAGTGAAGCTGTCTGCAAGTCAGATGATCATATCATGACCATATATGTGAGGTAAAAGGTTGGGACCAAAGTTTATGGCCTGGTCCTCCCAGAGCTCTGACCAGAATGTGGATATCGAACCCATGATCCAACCACTATAAACAAAGTCTATCCTATCATGGCTTTCTTGATAGAATCAAAGACCCCTTGGAGACGTATGGAAATGGATACAACTGCATATTAAGTGGGTCTGCCTGTTCTTTGTCAATGGGGGTTGCAGGACAAGGACATTCGAGCTTTTGGGAGCCACTTACTTACAACTGCTGCTATGTGTTGTGTTTTGGGCATCGCTGGGGAGAAATTGTTCTTATGTTATTTCCCACCATGGAACTCTTTCAGAAATTCTATCTATTACCATACTGCTTGGCAGCTGACTGCAGCCCTCTATTGCAGATACATACTTTAGAGTAGACTGTCTCTTGATATTTCGCCATCTTCCATCCATCCCCAGATATCTCCACCTAGGACCCAGTCCTCCTCAAGTTCAAGGCTGTCCTTGGCTCCCACACCAAACTTTTATCAGATCGCCCAAACTGCCAGCATGGATGCTCCAGCGAGTGGAAACAGCTCAGTGACCCTAAAGAGAGGCCCCGAAGACGACATCCAGTTCGTCTCCTCGAAGCCAGTGAAGAAGACCCGCGTCAGCAGAGAATCTCCTCCTACTCATACTCAGCAGGGCCCAGGGCTAGCCAACACCTCTCCGACAATCCTGACGCCCAGCGCACCAATTCCTAGTGACCGTCCGGCAACTGCAAGTCCTGGCGTGGCTTTTATGAACAATGAACCTCAGCCCGACCTTAGCATGCTCTATCGGGGAGTGTCCCTGCCTTCGATGGAGAACTACGTATTCCCCCAGCCAGGTCCAGGAACGGCAAGCCGGACTTCTCGTAGTTCGCCTATGCTTTCGCCAAAGCAGCTACCTCCATCCTCGGTCCCAAGTCATCCTACCACAAGATTGCCGCCCGGGAAACCGATGGCAGCTCCAGATCACAGTGGCTCTATGAATCCACGAAATACCATCATGCAGTGGGAGGTGTCCGGTATGCCACTCCCCATGCAGCCCGAAGTGGCAGCCGATCCATCGACTTTTCTTCCACCCATCCAGAAACTGGGCACTGAACCCATGGGAGCCGTTCAAAATGAAGAGCAGCTACCACCAAGCAGGCCCGGCACACCAAAAGGCTCGAAGCCACCCTCTGGTACGGACGGCCAGCCCAAGGAGCTGCATGCCGAGAACACCCAAGGGGACCAGACAGAAGCTTTTCGAAAGACACCGGACACTCTGAGCACTACGCAGCCTTTTGTGGCCCAGGCAAGCTGGCTGTCCTCTCAACCTAATCATCAATATTCACCACCGCTAACGACTCAACCGCAATATCAGGTGCGACAGGAGGTGAATGGCAACAACAATCATGCTGTGTCAGCGGCTCAGTCGGTGCCTCCAAAACCTCCATGCCTCGCATGCGAACAGATGCGCCAGCAAGCCTTCCTTAGCAAGGCCACTGGTTACCAAGGTATACAGTACCCCCACGTGCATCACGGGTGGCATGGTCCTGGTATGCCTCATTCTCAGCCCACACACATGCTCTCACCACCCATGTCGAGCCCTGGGCTTGCTATGGGGCCAAACATAATTCAGAATCAGCAGTACAGATTCCAGCACGTCCCTCAAGGCCAAGTTCCGACAAATTATGCCTTCACACAGGTCCCCGTGCAGATGGCGTTGCAGAGAGGAGTTCCCTTGGCGAGCATGGCTGCTGTGAACGAAGCCTATCGGAACGGGCCTCCAGTCATGACAGGCCATCACGATGTAATGGGAAACGCGGGTCTTGTGGGACTAGGTGCTTCCCAGGCCACGCATCAACAGTACGTCCAGAGGCAGTTCCCCCCAACCCCACCGCCGGCGACAGCTCCCAAGGCAAAGTCAACGGCAGCTCAACCCCCTCCTCCTCCTCCATCACCGCCCACGCCTCGGTTGCCAACGCCTCCACCACCACAGAAGCACTCCCCGAACCTCATAGTCGACATCGCCGAGACCTGTGAGGAGCTGTTCCCCTGGGACGAGGTCGCCGAAAGGCACAGCATCCCCCGCCAAAGGGTCGTCGAGACCTTCGCCGCAATCATTCAGCTACCGCTGCTCCGCTGCACCACTGACAAGAAACGCCATGGGAGGCTCGCGACAAACAGGCTGAAGGACTACACCAGGGCGAGGAACGCGACAAAGACCTCCACCCCGTCTCCTGCATCATCATCCCCAGAAGCACCAAATAAACAACAGCAATCGCCAGAAGCCACCGACGCCGAGGACCGGCCCCTTCTCCCTGGCGTTATGGAGCTAGCCAATTCGATGTCGCCTCTGGGTCTCCCTTCAAGTCTCACTAACAGGTTTCCCGGCCCTTGGTGAGCATCCTCAGGATCCAATCGGTCCGGGCAGCGCTTTCAATGATTTCGCATCAGCCGTTCAGCAGGACATTCCAATCAACCGGCCTCCCCAGGTTCCCGTCCATCCACTGCTCATACGTCCCTGGGAAGCGTACCGGCACAGCCGGGTTGAGACCGGCGAAACTCGCTCGGCCCAGCTCCTCCATCTGCAGGAACTGGATGTAGCGCAGCTGCCTCTCGAGGTCCCTCACCACCAGCACGCGACCCTCCGCCATGGCGATCCGGCTCTTTGCCGTCAGCCTCTCCCGCTCCGCGCCGAACTTGAGCAGGATCTGGGACCGGACGTGTTCTGGGTCGCAGCGCGCGCAGGTGCAGGCAAGCCAGTCGCGCCGGTCGGGGAGGGTGCACCTCTTGGGGCAGCGGCTTTTCCAGTGTACGAGGTAGTGTCGGCATAGCAGTCGTGTCGCCGTACCGGTGCACATTGTTCTTTTTCTCTCTCTGTTTTTTGGTTCAGGAAAGCGGTTACGCGGTGTGGACGTCGGAGGTGAATCCCTGGAATTTCTCACACTTCGTCCAGGGCAACAGTCGGAGGGAGGACATGCCGCTAATCGTCGTTGTTGTTGCTGAGTCAACCGCAGTTCGTTCTTGTTTGATGTTGGTCGTCAACCTCCGGTACAGTGGTAGACGGGCAGAGGAGTAAATAAGGCAGAGGAATCTGTGCTGGAAAGAAGAAGGGGTCGTCGTCGATTGTCTCGGATCCTCTTGACAGACATGCAGGTGCCTATTGTCTCCTGGGACAAGTTTCACAGACAATGTCTTTGACAAAGAATGACAGACCAACGACCAACAGCGCATACCTAACACTTAAGGTAGTTGAAAAGCTGACAAGTCATTGCCCGTTGTTCCTCCCTTCCCTTTCCCGTGCCCCTCAGGGAAACCCATAATGCCGCACTATCGAAGTTGACCCTTCATCACACCAGTATCATCGCAGTCAACCAACGTCCCTACCTAGGTAGCGAAAAGACCGTACATAGTATGCGTACCGCCAAATTGGCTTTCCATCTCACTGGTCTACCAACTGCCCGGTTTGAAGACGTAAGGCTCCAAACGTCCTCTTCGGAGAAGTTCGAAGACAAAATTATTGCAATATATACAACGACAAGTTCATCTCATAGTTTCATAAATGCAAAACTGGCCAATCGGCGCCTTTCCTTCTGCCATTCTGTACAATTAGTCATATATCGCCATTGTAGCATAGATATAGACGCCGAAACCACTTATAACTCGGTTATTATGTAGGTAATATCCGCCTCCCATCCGGTAATATAGGCCACTGGTCATCTTCCCTACTCCCAGTCTCCACGGTGCTCACGCCGGGGGACCGAATATCCAATTCGTATTTATCTCCTATGCCAAGGCTGCTATCACCACCGCCGAGCTCGAGACTGTCCCCTCCAGCCGACCCTGGCCTTGCTGCTTCGAAACGAGGATGAATTCGTGGTGGTAATATAGATATCGTCAACGGGCCCTTCAATGGTCTTCTCCGCCACCTGCCTATGCCCCTTGACACTAGGTTACGGTAGAAATATTCTTGGAATAGCCTTGTCGTGCCGAAGACGACGAAGGCGAACAGACCGGGCGAGACCCCGGGGAGGAAAGTCAGAACATCGGCCGTAGCATGCTTGGGGCTCAGGTTGGCGTCCGTCTTAAGGGCAGTACGTTTATTACTCCGCGAAAGCCCGACTTCGTCCGCGATAAGTAGCAACTGGAACGCGCTGTTGAGATACTGTCAGATCCTGTCTGGGCAGATATCATGGTTCTAGAAATCAAGCTTACGATAAACCAACGAAGGCAAAGGTAAAGCGGATAATCAGCCAGTTATCGTAGATGCTTCTTCCATTTGACGGTGACCCGGTACTGCTAGCCTGGCTTCCAACCAGGTCGTCTTCTGATGCTGCTGGTCCGGCTGGTGCGACAGCCGAGCGATCACCGTATCGAACGTGCCAGGACAAATCAGGCCGCGTTGAAAGATATTTCGCTAGGATTGCCAGTAGAAATGCTAAGCTAAGTACTAGGCTCACCGCCACTATAAGAATATAATAAGTAATCGCAAGGGATTGAAGAGAAGCATATCAGAACCTACTGATGACGTTCGCTAGAAAGTAAAACCCGACCGATGAGCTCTGGACGAAACTGGCTCGCATCAAGCCCACTTGCAGTATTGGAAGAAGGATGGCTGTGATCTTAGCAGCATAAGTCGTGGAACAGGTGGCTTGCACCGACGTGTTGAAGCAGTAGACGGAATAGGCCAGTCCAGCGGCCCACGAGATGACAAGAATGGACTCGACATTGTAACAATACCACTCTGGAGCATCGCGAGATGATGTTAGACTTGAAGATTAGGAAGGTTAGGGCGGGCGTGAAAGCTACGAACGGATATAAAATAGAACAAGATCTACCCCTACGGATGGCCCTGCCACTGAGAGTTCAGGGTTGCCGATGTTCATCCTCAAGTTGTTGAATTGTTCCAGCGTGTTGCTTGTCCACCAGATATAAGTATGTAGCTGCTGGGCCATGGAAGCCATCGTGCTCAGGGAGGTGAAGAAAGCCAGTAATGCGACGTCTTGATGTCTATGTTTAGCGAGGAGTTCCGATGGTGAAGATGGTTGGGTGGGTGAACTCACAACTCTTCCATTCTCGGTGAGCTACAGTTGCCCACAACAGAAAACTGCTGAGAACAAAACATATAGTACTATATATGAAGACCACAACTGCTGGACCGATAGTCTCGGTAGGCAGTTCTTGCGAGTTGCCGGCCATCACGCAGAGAGAACAGCCTTCTCGGGTACTCAGAACGACGGTCGATCCAGCCCTGGAGGGTGGTGATACGAAAAGAACAAGCGAGGCCGAGAGGACCATACAAGCATAATTGTTTGTTCTGCTTCCTGAAAGAACGAGGAAGTGCCTGGCAACCATGGCTTTACCAACCTGGCACCTAGCAACTTCTGAGGGGAGCTAAAAGTACCATGGCACCAACAATGTGATAACCACCTACCTAAGTAAGTACTGGGCTGAGCGCCATGTGGCGTGCCATCCAGGGGACGAGCCACGGGAACTTTCTGCTTGAGAAGAGGGCCACGTGGGGGAGCAGAGGGCTGATCTCCCAAGGGCAAGGATGGTTTGCATTGACCTCGAGGAGTCAGTTGCGATAGATACGCTCTCTGTGGGAACCCGGTTTCAGCTTGGGCTGCTTGGTTTCGTACAGCAACGAGCCAGGAGCCGGGGCGAGACCTCCGAGAATGTGTGCCCTGCTAGGAGATGAAGAAAGCGTATGCCCGCCGTCGAGACCATGTACTATCACAGTATGTCTCGCGAAATCACATGAAGCCATGCCCGATTGCAATAAACGCTGTCAGATCTCTAGTTGGTTGGGCACTGCGCCAAACCCTCCTAGTAGCAACTTGGATGAGCCACCCACCGGGCCAGTCGTCTAGAGTACCCATCCGATCACCACGAAGGATCTACGGGCATTTACGGGCATAGGGGTTATGTATATGTCAACTTATTTCCGAGAAGGCGATCCCCAAGCAAGTGCAGCGTGCATGAACATCGACCCACGCATGAAGCGCTACTTATCAGGTAGGCATGGGCAGAGGACGAAATGCGCGCCCCCTCCCTTTCAGCCCCCGTTGGCTCCCCGAGGGTTGTGGTTAGTAAAGCAATATTGACTCGGCATGGTTGGCCTGCTCGTGTTGTACCTAGCGGCGGTTCAACGAAGTTCTGATATCTGGCGGACGACGAGTCAAGATAAGCATTCGGTAAAGCTTGTTGTTGAAGGAAACCAGCCCAGCATAATTGAACGGATCTCAAGGCACAGTTCCAACGTTGTTGGAGAATGTGGATACTGCCTTCCTCGAGTCAAGAATCGTGCGAAGCCCAGGAAGGACTACCGGTAGCATCGAGGGGAAAATGATATATCAAACAGTACCTATCTACCTACCTAGGTAGGGACCTAGGTAGTTGTATGATCGATTTACATGGTCTGCCAAGACACGAGGTTGTGGAAAGGTGTTCCGTCAGACCTATTTTCCTGAGGTCAAGGTATGGGCAGGGGTCAGGGGGTGTTTTGGGCGATCTGACAGGTGCCACAATCTGCAGTAGGGACGTCGACCTGGAAGAAGACTGAAGCGCACACTGTACACTCACACGGTCCAGCCACTGAACCTTGGAAGGCTGCAGACGCGTCGTTCACGCGTCGCTGATCGCTTAAACGCTCCGAAGTAATTGATTGTCATCTGAACCCCGCCCCCCACCGGCAGCAACAACTCGCATGCCTAGAGATTGGAAATTGATTGCCTACGAATACCGTCCTGTCTGTTTATATCCAGACCGTTCCCTACCAGCTCCATCTGTCCACTTTGGACGACAGTCATGCCGGAGTGGGAACCCATCATCCCGACTGGTTGGAACCACAACCACCGCGCCTTTCTCCAGGCCTTTATGGGCCGCGGCACCCTGACGCTCGGTGAGGGTCGAAGGATCATCGCGGCTATCCTGTCGGCAGACGCAGATGGCGCAGGCCGAAGGGTAAGCCCGGACTCGATTAGCGAGGAGACGTTCAGATCCTACATCAGCAAGACACGCGAGGCCGTCGCGCCTCTAGACTACGACATCCGCAGCAGCTACCATCAGGTCGACCGGACCCAAGTATGGGCGCTCATCAACGCGCATAGCGACCCCAGTACACAACTCGCGACGTCGCGCACCCCCGACGAGCTTTCATTCATCAAGCGGGTGCTGGATGCCATGTTCGAGACGTACAATACCAACAGGCAAGAGGTCATGGCTGTCACTGCCGCACAGGCGAGAAAGCTTGCCCGGCCGCCAGTGATGGCGAACCATGGGAACCAGAACGGCGACGCCGATGGAGACGAAGCTACACAACAACAACGTGGCACGGACAGGGGTCTGAAACACAGCGACGTTGAGAGGTTGCTGCCCAGCCTCGTTGACGAAGGCTGGTTAGAGGAGAGCGACGAGGGCTTCTACAGCTTGACTCCGCGGTCACTGATGGAACTCAAGACGTGGCTGGTGACGGCATACAACGAGCCCGATGTCGGTCCAGACGTCTGGCAGCGCATCAAGTTCTGCGAGGCGTGCAGGGATATCGTTACAGTAGGCCAGAGGTGTCCGGATCGGGACTGCAACGTACGGATCCACGATATTTGCTCTGAGGCATATTGGCGGACTAGACGAGGAGGCGAGCGCGCCTGTCCGAAATGCCAAACCTCATGGACAGGGGAAAACTACGTTGGAGAGAGGGCGGTTACAGAGACGGCGGCGTCTCACCGTCGTGTTGGAAGGAAGAGTGGAAGGAAAAGTGACATGAACGGCTCGATGATTCTTGGGGAGGCCGACGAGGAGGCCGAAGAGGCGGATGCTGGGGAGGACTAAGGGAGGTTCCCTATAGAGGCCTATGCGGCGTCCCATTCTGGAATTTCTGCTTCGAGACGAGAGCGGATATCGATTTGCACAGGGCAAAAGCTTATTTCGAGATACCCACAGCCCAAGAAGGCATTTACTTGACACAGCGGTTGAACCAAGCTCATGACCGTGTGTTG
>LKEB01000076.1:16550-74403 GCA_003795295.1 Cytospora leucostoma
AAGGCTGAAGAGCTTCCCCCTCCTCGAGCAGTGACGTCACCCATCTGAGGCCTCTCCATGTACTTCACTCGCCGCTGTCCACTTATACGCCGCCAAACCACAACCAGGCACATACTGACAGACACACCGTCATGACTGCTCATTCTATATTACTACTGGGCATCTGGCGGGACGTGAAACCCATTACCTGATCGACAGATTGCAAGGGTACTAGTTCACTGGTCATTGACAATTATCTTTTAGGGGCTGTGTAGTACTTTGAAACAACTTGGGAAACAGGCGGCCTCGATGGTTATCGCCACACGCCACTAACTGATTGTGACGCTGAATAACGTTGAACTGAAGTAGAGAAAACGAAGCTGGACCATACCTATAACCTCCAGACAACGTCCTAGAAACACATCCGCTCACATCCGAGCAAATCATCATCTATCATTACTATCAACCTAATAGTATTTTCGTGACCTTACGGGTGAACAAGACGAAAGATGCTTGAGTACTTGGCCTACCGCAAGTTCAAGAAGAACAAGGACGAAAAGAAGGCTGAGAGGGAGAAGCTACAACATGCAAAGAACGAAGCATCGGCAGCGAGCTCTATAGCGCCAGGTCCCGGTCCCGTACTAACAGACGACGACGAGCTTTTCTTCGAACGCATCACCAATGAAGATCGCTACTCCGACGAGGCTGGCAAGCGTCCACCTCTACCACCGCGTGTCAAGACGCCCGACATCTCGTGGGAGAGCGACACCGACACCAATGATGGTCGCAAAACCGAGGGTGTCGTCGATGGAAGGGGCAAAGGAAAGGACGAGGAGAAAAAGAGCAGCCGCTTCTCCTTCTTCGTGCGCAAGACCGCCGATAAGGGCAGCCTCGAGCCTACCAACCTCGCCGTGCCCTTTGCCGAGGAGGAGCGCGAGAAGAATGATATCAGTCGCATCCTCGACGATCTGAACCTTTCCGCGCGCAACAACAAGACCTTCTCTCTCTCCCAGGAGTCCTCCGAGTTGGTCGGTACCTTCACTCTCGTGTTGAAGGACCTCGTCAACGGCGTCCCCACTGCCGCCAACGACCTCAAGAAGCTGCTCGAGGACCACGACGGCACCCTGTCGAGGAACTACGAGAAGCTGCCCAAGTCGATGCAGAAGATAGTGACCACGCTCCCGACGAAGATCACGGGCTCCCTCGCGCCGGAGCTGCTGGCCGTTGCGGCGGAGTCGCAGGGCCTGAGGGGCGCTTCTGCTACTTCTAAGGGCGGCATCAAGGAGCAGGCCAAGAACCTGTTGCTTCCAAAGAACCTGTCTGACCTCCTCACGAAGCCCGGTGCCATTGTTGGAATGCTCAAGGCCATCATGAACGCGCTCAAGACCCGGTGGCCGGCATTTATCGGGACCAACGTCATCTGGAGCATTGCGCTCTTCTGTGAGTAACACGATCTTCCTCTGCGCCTGCTTGCTGAGCAATGTGACTAACGACCTACGCCCTTAGTGCTCCTTTTCGTACTCTGGTACTGCCACAAGCGGGGCCGTGAGGTCCGCCTGGAGAAGGAGAATCCCACTTCTGCCGTCGAGGCTGGCGGTCGTATCGAGGAGCTCTCTGACAGCGACCCTGCCACTGGCTCTGCTCCTACGCCTCTCGCTATCGAGTCGCGCAGTGAGGCTGCGTTGCCGCTGCGCCTCGAGACCCCTGCCAATTACAGCAAGGCGTAGTGTTTCTTTGGTTTGTGCGTGCCGCTTTGAAGCCATGAAATTGATGAGTTACGATGCACATGATATGCAGGATAGTGCCATACGACGGGGTAATGATTTACTGGTAATAAGGGAAACGAGTCCGGGCGTTATTGTCACTTGTCGGCGAGAAAAGGTTGTTGGAGAGATACCCCATACGAGGAGGGGGGACCTGTGCCCATGAGTTCATTGTTTACCTCTCTCAATGTAATGAAAGTACACCAATTCCTTCCGCCCCAAGACTCCAGTAGCTGAAACAGTTCCGGGTATCTTGTGGTCCATTATGTTCCGATGTAGGTCCTTTCCCCATTACGCCGAAAAACAAGTTTGATAGACGCTCTAGACATCCTGCACGACCTCCTTGAACTCCTTGACGGCCTCGGTTCGCCGAGTCCTATCGATCACCTTTGCGCCATCCTGCATCCAGAAGTCTACCTCGTCCACAATATCATACACGACGTCTTCCGCGATTTGCTCATCGTAGCGCTCCGCCATCGGCCTTGGGGCCTCCGTTCTTGCCGTTATACTCGGCTGCGCATCTGTACCTGCCATGACCACGTCGCCTTTCTGGTCCTGTCCTTGCTCATATCCCGGTGGAGGGTACCAGAAATCCGGGCCGAAGTTCACCTCGGCCGCACCGCCCCGGAACACACTCACGGCGGGGTAGTAACCAAGCATCCCGTCATCGAGGCCCTCACGAGCGTCAGGTTGCTTGCCTGTGGCTGGTTTGGAGGCCTGAGGCAGGAAGGCGAGGAGGTTGTTGAAGGCGGTGCCCATGTCAACTCCGTTCTTGTAGACCTTGATCCACGACTTCGGTAGGGTCCGCATGCACGGTACTGGGTGGTTCGGATTGGGACCCTCCGACTGCCCTGTTCCGGTCCCAGATGTCGACATCGGCGATGGATTCATCAGATCCTCTAGCTCAGGTGTAGTATGGTAGTCCGGGGTCTCGAAGTAGATGTGGGCCTTGAATCGGATGGGAAGTCGGTCTCGGACTATGTTGGCTGCTTCGGTCGGCGAGTGATGTTCCTCCTCAATCAGGTCTACGGCAGGGTTGTATTGACCTGCCACGACTTTCCGGTGCAGATACTCTGAGGGCAAGTTGATCTCGAGACCAACGACATCCCCTTCTCGCAACTCCTCGCCGGGTGGGAACAGGTCCTTCGGTCGCGACATGTGCACTTTTTGGCCCTCCTTGTCTCTGATCCCGTAGCTGTAGGCATCGAATCCGGCTGGTGCGTCAACAGAAGCCTCCCTACGAGCGAATCCCACTCGTACATGGCCATGCGACTCCGGCTGGTCTGAGCCTGGCGGCGGAGGTTCTTTCAGTATCCCCCTTGTGATTTTGCACTCCCAATACCACCTGCCCTCTCGTATCGCAATGTTCGCCCGAGACATTCTCCAGCCTTTGTCGGTCGTGATGTGCCTTCCGGTTTTGTCGAAGTACAGGTGGGTTGCCGCATCCTCGAAACTCATGTGAGCGCCGAATGGCTGAGGCTCTGTCTGTCTGTAGTAGAACGATGAGGGAAACCTTGGGTCTGCTATGCAGTGGGTATAATAGTATTGCTTCTTGTTGTAAACACTGTGAAGTATTTAGCATATAGGAGAGCGTCACATACTCGATTGGCAACTCACTGCTCCGTCGTCTCGAGGAACTCGATCCTCTCTGTATCTGGACCGAGTACTTCGTGGTGGGGAACAAGCGTCGGGCCGCGGGCTGGCTCGAAGTCGGTCGACTTAGGAAGGGGCAGTATGTAGCGCGCCGGTGCAATCTCTGTGGACGGGAGATTCTTGAGGTTCTTCCTCGGCCCTCTTGGATCTGGAGTTGCTCGAGAGCTCTCTACACCACCAGATGTGCCAACCCCTTTTGACTCGCGCTTCTTGAGCGTCTCCTTCTTGGTACGCTTTTCTCGGGCCATGACTGGCGCTTCTTCTGGTACCTGAGATTTTCTGGAGTTGACATCTGGGTTGAGAGGGGAGGATACAGCTGGCACGTAGTCGTCTTCGAGAGCGCGTTTCTGAGGAACAGAGGTAGGTGCCGGTACGGGAGCTGGAGTGGGCGTTGCGCCTCCAGCTGGAGGGAGCTCTGGATTGTCACTGGACATCTCGAATAGGGCCCTTCCGGACATATATTAGACTAAAAGAAGCTCCAAAGATACGGCTTTGTATCAATTGGGCACGGAGCCTTGTTGTCGAAAGGAATGATGAACAATGTCAAGTCGACTTGTTGCAGGCTCGCACAGGATGCGACGAAGTTCCAAGACACGCCGGCTGGCAAAGGCGCGACCCGATAAGATGGACACTATCGATTGGCTTAGAGACTGCTTTTAGGCCCCACTAACTACAACATTCAGTCCAAGCTCGCCTCGAGTTGAATGATGAATGAATCTTCCAACTTCGACGTCTCACAAACGCTTGTCTCTTCCGCTCTCCACACCCCCAAAGAGGCATACCGGGTCGCTGCCCTCTTAGCCCCCAGTATCTTTTGTTGACCTGGAATTGCGGTAGCCAATAAACACTTTGTCATCAACGACGTCCTCGATGATCTCCTGAGTTGTCCGCGCTCTCTTACCCTTCGAACTTTGACACTTCCCTAAATTACGAACCACGCGGTTGTCGTATCTGCCAAGATGCCTGTCGTCAAGGGAGGTGTGTGGACCAACATCGAAGATGAAGTCCTCAAGGCTGCCGTTTCCAAATATGGCCTGAACCAGTGGGCACGTGTGTCGTCGCTGCTCGCGAGGAAGACACCCAAGCAATGCAAAGCGAGATGGCAAGAATGGCTGGACCCCAGCATCAAGAAAGTCGAGTTCACGAAGGAGGAGGACGAGAAGCTGCTCCACCTGGCCAAGCTGATGCCCACGCAATGGCGAACAATCGCGCCCCTTGTCGGCCGGACCGCCAACCAATGCATCGAGCGATACCAGAAGCTGCTGGATGAGGCCGAACAGAGGGAGGCCGGAGAGCTTGGTTTGACAGGAGGAGATGATTCAGCTGCACCGACAGCCGATGATGTTCGACGACTGCGACCGGGCGAGGTCGACCCCGACCCAGAGACGAAGCCAGCGCGACCGGATACCATCGACCTGGACGAAGATGAGAAGGAGATGCTCAGCGAGGCTCGTGCACGCTTGGCCAACACACAGGGAAAGAAGGCAAAGCGCAAGGCGCGAGAAAGGCAGCAGGAGGAGTCCAGGCGTTTGGCCGCCCTGCAGAAGCGTCGCGAGCTTAAGACCGCCGGAATCAACATTAAGGTGGTCACGCGGAAGAAGGGCCAGATGGATTACAATGCCGACATACCATTCGAGAAGAAAGCAGCTCCCGGCTTTTACGACACGAACGAGGAATTGACCTTGAATGAGAGGCAGCGAGCCAACTTTGATCCAAGGAAACAGCAGTTAGCACAGGCAAAGAGGAAGCAGGACGAAGAAGAAGAGGCTGGGCGCAAGCGGCGGAAGGCCGATAAAGACGCCCCTTCCGCTTCATACCGGGAGGCTCTCAAGGCCGGCCAAATGCAGCGGGTTAGGGAAGCAGAGCAGAGCAGCAAACGCAGGGCACTGAACTTGCCGGCACCTCAGGTCGGCGAAGGGGAGCTAGAGGAGATCGTGAAGATGGGCATGATCGGCGAGCGAGCAAACACCGCGGCAGAGGGCGAGAACGATGCTACACGAGGCCTGGTCAACTCGTACAGTACCCTGAACACCAGCGCGCCGATTCGCACGCCCAAGGCACCTGCTCATGAAGACCATATTGCCAACGAGATCAAGAATATCCGGGCACTGACTCAGACACAGTCTTCTCTACTCGGTGGCGAGAACACGCCACTTCACGAGGGAGCCGGGTCGACGGGCTTCGAGTCCGCCGCGCCGAGGATGCAGAACATCGTCACACCAAACCCTCTGGCCACCCCACTCAGGCAAGGAGCTAACGGAGTTGGCGCTACACCTCTGCGCCCGGGACAGACTCCTTTACGAACGCCTCGTGATAGCTTCGCGCTCAATGCTCAGGGTAATGACATGGTTCTGAGACACAGACTCAAGCAAGGCCTTGCGTCTTTGCCCAAGCCCAAGCAACAATCATGGGAACTTGAGCTGCCAGAGGAGGAGCAAGAAGTAGCCACAAATAAGAGTGGACTTCCCGAGGATGCTGCAGTGCGTGATCAAAGGGAGCGGGAACTTCGTGAGGCGCAGGAACTCATTGAAAGGAAACGCAGGACACAGGTTATGCAACGTGAGCTTCCGCGGCCTGTATCTGTCAACTTGGAAGTGCTATTGCGGGCTGCCGAGGACATTGAGGATTCAGCCGAGAAGGCCATTGCGCGCGAGGCTGCGATTCTAGTGGCCCATGACGCGGCCAAGTACCCGCTATCTACTGCTACTCAACGGTCACAAGTGCCGCGTCTGGATCAGATTGAGGACATTGCCCTGGCAGAGGCACGGAGGCAGATCTTGTTGGAGGCGAAGGACAAGCTGAAGGCAGACGCCGTTGAGGCCGCCTGGGCCAAGAGTAATACCAACTCTCTGCTGCTGGGTCTCGGCTGCTACGATGACACCGAGCAAGAGGAAGTGGAGGCCATGAAGGAGGCCTTCGACGAAATCCAGGACATCATGATCGATTCTGCTGAGAAGGGCGCCAAGCTGGAGAAGAAGCTGAACCTGCATCTGGGCGGGTACAAGCAGCGTGCTGAGACCCTGCGGAAGAAGATGGGGGACTCGGCAACGGAGCTTGAGAAGGCAACCAATGCGCTGAACTCATTCAAGATACTAGCCATCTCGGAGGAGGCTGCAGCCAGGAACAGACTGGCCGCCCTGCGCGAGGAGGTTGGCTTCATCAGCAGGAGGGAGAGAGAAGCGCAGGAGTTGTACAGAAGAAACAGGGAGGAGCTGAATGCCCTTGTGGCCGAGGGCACTAACGGGTATCACTGAGTCTGGTGCATTATGGAAGACACGAGGAAGAGGTTGAGAATGAGAATTGGAGGGAAAATGCAATCCTCCACATATCTATTGAGTAAATCTTGAGCCTGCTGAAGGCTGAGTTAATCATCTTAAACAGTACCGGCGCTCAGGTATACAAGTAGAAGCATGTGACAATCAATCAAGCAGCCCAGGGGTACCTAGGTACTTTCGCACTATCAGGGGCACCAGTGATCCAACACTACGGTCAGTACCCCACTGTCGTAGCGCCTCTCTACAGAAGCTGTCTAGGCACTCGGCACTCGGGCAGTCGGGCTGGACCGTTGTGCCCTTCCCCACACCCTTCACACGCCGTATCAATTTTCGAGATCTTTCATTTGCTGAGCAGCCTCCTTCACCGCAGCAATCCCTTGGTGGGATAGTATGTGGATGATTAGGAGGATGGCATCCACCAGTAGCAGTAGCAGGTCTGCAACCCACGGGGCGCTCACCTTCGACCTCGTAGCGAGGTGCTCTGTAAGGCTATCAACGTACCCTCCCTCTTCATCCTCAATACCAACACTGAGGCCCTGGAAACCTTGAAACTTGGAGCTCCTGGCTAACGCGTGAGATCTCACCAGGGATAGACTACAAGAGCCCGCGCCTCCGTCCTGACATTGCCTCATGGACCGGTCAATCTCCCCATGTTCATGCCTGTCGCGACCCAGGCCTCCCTGAAAGGCATCACGCCCGAGCAGCTCGAGCAGACGGGCTGCCGCCTCTGCCTGAACAACACGTACCACCTGGGCCTGAAGCCAGGCCAGGACGTCCTCGATGCCGTAGGCGGCGCGCACAAGCTACAGGGGTGGAAACATAATATCCTGACGGACAGTGGAGGGTAAGTAACCAAAGCACCCCTCTAAGCAAAACCCACACGTGCGGCGGCTTCATTTCAGAAGGAAGAGCCACAAAAGCTCACACTACCTGCCAGGTTCCAGATGGTATCCCTCCTGGAGCTAGCCACCATAACTGAGGAGGGCGTGCGGTTCCTCTCGCCCCACGACAGGACGCCCATGCTACTGACGCCGGAGCACTCCATGTCGCTGCAGAACTCCATCGGCTCCGACATCATGATGCAGCTGGACGACGTGATAGTCACGACGTCCCCGGACCGGCAGCGCATGCGGGAGGCCATGGAGCGCTCCGTCCGCTGGCTGGACCGGTGCCTCGCCGCGCACAGGAACCCCGCCACCCAGAACCTCTTCTGCATCATCCAGGGCGGGCTGGACCTCGAGCTCCGGCGGGCCTGCGCCGAGGCCATGCTGGCCAGGGACACGCCCGGCATCGCCATCGGCGGCCTGAGCGGCGGCGAGGCCAAGGACGACTACTGCCGCGTCGTCGCCGCCTGCACGGCCCTGCTGCCCGAGCTCAAGCCCCGCTACGTCATGGGCATCGGCTACCCCGAGGACCTCGTCGTGAGCGTTGCGCTGGGGGCCGACATGTTTGACTGCGTGTGGCCCACGCGGACGGCGCGTTTCGGGAACGCCGTCACCAAGTCCGGCATGCTGAAGCTCAGGAACAATGAGTATGCCAACGACTTTGGCGTGATCGAGGAGGGGTGCGGGTGTATGTGTTGTCGGCCGCGGGAGGCCGGCAGGGAGGCCGAGGGGCTGGGCGTCACGAGGGCCTTTATTCATCACAATGTGGCCAAGGAGACGGTCGCGGCGCATCTGCTTACCATGCATAATGTCTGGTATCAGTTGAACCTCATGAGCGATATCCGGGAGGCGATCATTGCGGACAGATTTCCTGCCTTCATCAAGGAGTTTTACGGTAGATTATACCCAGATAGAAGCGAGTACCCCAAGTGGGCGGTGGATGCCCTGAGTGGAGTCGGTGTCGATTTATTGCAGGATTGAACACTTCTTTGTTCCTCGTTGTTTCTTCCTATGTCTCTAAGAAGGAAGATCATATGAAATCCATTAGGCCATTGTTATATAACTCATTGCCTTTCCTGATATGCGTGTCATATCTGGGGAAAGAAAGAACCCAACAGAACTGAGACACAAGGGGCGATTGCTTTGCAACGGAGACGCTCTGTCTCTCTAGAAGATCGAATGACACCCTCTCAACGCGAATGCAGACGCTGCTCACTGCCATATTACATCCCAACAAGTTGCTAAGTGTCGGCTCCCCTGAGTTGTCGTTATGTCGTCGATGGTGTAATACTCGTGCCTAGATGCTGCAACTTTGACTTCATCATGTCGTGTAGATTCCACACCCGACTTGTCCTCACCAGTCACCCATTGATCATCACCGGAAATCCAGTCATGCGCTCAGCCAGAAGAGCTCACACTTGCCGCCTCGGGCCCTGGTAAAAGGCCGGGTTCAACGAAGGTCCGCCACTCAGAAACTCTGTCCATGCCCCTACCTGAGCCAGTCAGTCCAGCCAGATTGCTCGCCTTCGGAGGGTCTCTGATGTGCTGTTTTCTCACCACTGCGCCCATTGGAAGGGCCATCTCCTCGGGCTCCTCGTACACCACGGGCCTCGTCGTCCTCCCGCTCGCGGTCACCCGCTCCACGGATCTTGTGCCGCCTCCCCTCGGACGCGGGCTTTCGTCGGCGTACAGCTCTCCAGACTCAACGGTATGTCGCCTCGTGGGAACTGCTACAGGTGCCAAAGCTGTTGTCATGGCCTGCAGGTGAGCCGTAGCCGAGGATTGAAGTGGTGCAGGTGGTCCGTGTGATGCTGGCGATCGTTGTGTAGGACTCTGTCGCAGGTCAGAATTAAACCTGTCAGCCAGCCTCCGCTCGAGTGAAGCAGGCCCGACACCTCGCGCGCGATTTACATCATGGATGTAACCGGTGCTAGTCCTGTCAAACGTCGGCGCAGGCTCAAGTTGCATGGCCTGTATTTGAGGTGGCTGCGGCGGTTGGGGCACGGCAATGTGGCGCGGGCGCGGTCGGAAGTCATCATTTAGATGATGGCCACCAGCGTTCCCTAGCCCATTGACGTCTCCAAAACCTCCAATAAAATCATCCTCGCGGTCCTCGTCATAGTCTTGGTAGTTTTGCAGACGTCTCGCATACACCTCGTCGCGGTCCTCTTGCAATCGCCGTAGGAGCGCCTCCTCATCGTAGTTGTGGGGGCGCGGACGGGGTCCGGTGAATGGCGATGCCCCAGGTGACGCCCAATCTCTCGGTGGAGATGGAGGTATGTCAACGGTAAAGCGGCCGCCAAAACGCTCGCGGGGAATCTGCATGTGCTGCTGTAACCGATCATCCTCGACGGCATCGTAGTTGAACCAGGGACATTCGCAACTCTTCCATCTTGAACCGCATATCATGCAAAATTCCGCTCCGCAGCGACTAGCAACGAGGTCAGAAGACCTGGACAACATCCTGACTTGGATGAAAGAAAAATCATCACATACCATGTCATATGATTGCAGCCCTCCTTCAGCTCCACTATAGCCTTGCACCTGAAGCATCTTTGCCATCCCTCGTTCTTGGCCTGAGCTAGGAATCTTACCGTTTCCTCGTCCTTAGGGCAATCCCTTGCACTGTGCCACTTCCCATTACACCTTACACAGACCTTGGTCTTGCACCTCGCGCACCGGCCATACTTCCTCCCGTCCTCGGCATGGTGGACATCCTCGGGGCGGATGAACTCGTTACAGCCGCGCTTGACGCAGTAGATACGATTCTTGGTGGAGTATTCGACGAACTTCTTGTTCCATGTCTTTTTGAACTCATTGTTAAACAATTTGTCCACGTGTTTCAGGGGAATGTTGTCTGTGGTGCAGCACCGGGGCGGCATGTGCTGGGGGTCCGTGATAGACAACTTGAAGCTTCGCTTGAGGCATGAGTGACACATCCGGTGGCCGCATTTCAGCTTAGCCGTCTTACGGGGAGGGAGGTCGTCCATACACACGACGCATTCAACTCTGATATCACTGTTTAGCAAGAAGCTCCTCTTTGTGGTAGAAAGGGCGCACTTACATCTTGACGGGTTTATCTGGGGCCTGATGATGTTGGGAGTGTAGTGACGGACCAAAAAAGCTTCCAAGGAAAGTTGACGATGACGAGCGTTTTGTTGAGCTTACACTGTGATGTGGCGATGCCACCGTCTGAGAACCGCCGACAGTATTCGACCTCCTCAGCGATGCAGTTGGCGGGTGATGACGGTCAGGTTTTTCCACCGACACAATCTCGCTGTCGTAATATCGCTTTGAGTCCGACCTGACCCGTTTCAATGAGCCAGGGTGGTTGCCTCCAAATAACGAAGGCAATACATACCGCTTGGGAGTTGGTGAAGGAACCGCATGGCTTTCGCTGCGTCTTCGTGTGGGCTCTCCTTTGTGGGGTAAATGCCGATGCTTGCGACTCTCGGGAGGCTCAAAACGGTTGCGGAGATCTTCCACGGATGGTTCGTCCGACGCCGAGTTCTGCGTCTCTTGCGTTATTCGCCTTGTGAGGGGTGCTCGGGAATGAGAACGTGATCGAGACCGTGAAGGTAGCCGTGACGGGGGCTCCTCGTCGAGAGAAGGGGTATGCCTAGAGTCTGTTTCATCATAGTCTTCTTCGGGCCGAGCTGATACTTCATCCGTTCGACGCCGACGACGATGGGTCCTTCTCGGCTCCACCCGACTTCTACTCCTTTCAGTACGGCTCAGAAGCCTTGCCCTTTGGGCTCTCCGTGGCTCTCTCTCCTCGGTTGGACTATCGTATGTCGACTCAGTATCCTCATCGTCCGAATCTGATTCTGACATGCAAGGCGACGCAAACGTCCTGGAGGTACGTCTTGAGATAGGCGCGGAAGGGACTAGATGAATTGATCGGGGGCGGGACAGGCTCCTCCGAGTCTCGGGCGGGGAAGCCTCGTCCTCGTAGCCAGCTGATGCCGCCTCCCTGATAGATATAGAGGGACGGCGGTAGAGCTCTTTCGTAGAGGTCGGTCTGGTCATTGAGGATAGTGGAGGGTGATGCACACGCATACTCGTCTTGGAGGACGAAATAGAACGTGAAGGCGTAGATGGATATCTTCGGTATTCGGAGTGGTAAGGGCGGATAGAAGACGACGAGGCCCTTGAAACGGGAGTACGCATTAATATTTCCTCATCTTGCCGGCCTTCCCTGTGTCTGACTCTCCTGTTGCTGTCGCTATATCTATCTGTCCTGATCCTGCGAGGCGGCGAATCTTGTAGTTCGTCCTCGGCTCTGGCCCAATCGACCTCTGGCGCGGCGGGCAGGTTCCTCCTATGTCTGGAGCTCATCGGGCCCTCGACGTATTCGGGCCTCGCCATTTGTCCACTCCACACAGGTCAGCCCTGATATGGCGGCATTCGAGAAATATCGAAGATAATGAGAGATGCGGGTATGTGATTCCTGCCAGACAGACTGCCAGACTACGGTACTAGAGTGGATGGCGGAGGCCCGTAGAGAGCAATAGGTGGGTTGGGTAGCTGCGCCCGCAAAGGGGGGTGAGCAAGGTGAGGTGATGATTGATGAGTAGTCGACTGCAGTTGCGTCGAGACAGACAGATGGTTTCACACGACTGGCTGGATACGACGTGTGCTGCATGAGCAAGTGGATTTCAGTTGGAGCGGGGGGCGGAAAGCCTTCTCCTGCTTGGTTGGCGATGTTGTCGTGCAGGTCCTGCAGGAAATGAAGCAACCAGGTCGACCTAGCAAGCCCTGCGCGGTTGGGAAGTGAATGCGAGCTCCTTGCCTGCAGGAACTGACTGCGTTGGGCATCAGTAAGATCAGTTAAGGGATGTCCGAAGACGAGCACGACAGACGCACACCTGACAGACTTGGACCCTGGGCAATGGGACATGGGACATGGGACCTGGGACATGGAACCTTGGAACTTGGGACCTCTTCACCATCCGCTATCCGTTATCCGGATGAGTGCAGAAGGGAGGGGAAACTAAGGTGGTGAAAGCTCAACCAGCCCTGAAGCAGGAGAACAAGATGGATTTTGTGTGACTGTGACACCCGTTCTAGATGTCTCCATCCAATCAGTCTCCAGTGTGTGGTTGGAAACATTTCCCCGCCACCGGGATCACCACCCACACTGGGCAGTACGCGCTGGTGGCTGACATCTCTGTGTGCCGCGCCCTAGATGATGGTAGTACTTACCAAGGTAGGCACATGCGTAACCACCAGGGCTCCTTGCTTCCTCCTTGCATCCAGTCGGCTGGATTGGACATTACAATATGACGCCGCAAGCCCTGGAGGACATGTGAGGAGGTGGGCCTTGGAACACCAATTACCTGTCTAGCAGTCTAGGTACCTAGAAACCCATATTCACCACTGATCCGTTCGGGAAGACACCTTGGTAGATTGGATGTGAGGGCGCATTCGCGAATAGTACACTCGAGCGGTATTGAGGATGTCCTTGATGGCGAACCTGGAAATGCTCATGTTGTTTACATACCTAGGTACCTAGGCGCCCTAGGTAGTATCTACCGTAGTTAGTCAGTACCTGACATTCCTTTCAGGCCACTCCACGTGCCGCGGAACCTACCTACCTACTTAGTACCTAAGTACCTAGGTAGGTACCCAGGTAGGTAAAAGTACCCAGGTAGTCCGAGGGGTCCAAAGATTGCTATCCCGGCCGGCCGTCCCCGCCAAAAGTGGGACCTCCCGGCTCCGTCCGCACCAGTTGACAAGGACGATCTCGGGACGATCTCGGAACGATCCACGCGGTCGGCCAGGCAGCCAATGTGAGGCCGTGATGGTGGGGAATAACTACCGTGATAAGGCTGAGAATAGCCCTATGATGTTTTTCTGTGACCAACAACTGGAGACCTAGGTAGAACGGAGGCATTCGATGCACCTCTGAACACTGCATTGGATGTAGGGGGGCCATCTTGGCTCTCACCCAAGTTCGGAGTTCGGGGTCGGCTCTGCAGCACTGACTGGATAGTCGACAACGTCCGGCTCTGTAGTCTGTCTCGGCTGGAGAAATCTAGCTGGACTGATGCTGTGCGACAAAATGATACAGGTGCAAGATGCTAACAACATCTCAGCCCCTCAGCCCGCTGCGGCATCCAAGCAGCTGAGTGTGCGTCTTAGGCCCTAGCCAAACCAGAGCTCCGTTGTACACCATACTGCTTCGAGATATATCTCAAGAGCTATTGGTACCGAGTATTGGTGGCATTAGATTAATTGCCTTGTGGCTGGAGGTCAATCAGCGGGGAAAGGGCTACTATGGGTGTATGGTCCTCGTTATGTACCCAGCGTTTCCCGTTTCTTTTCTTGACTCTCACAAATCAAGTCCGAATTTACCTTAGTCAAGAGCCTACGTCTTTCCCTCCACCACCGGCACACTGGATTGTCCAAGAACAGCAGGCTTTACAAGCACATTATCACCAGAAAAAGTCACGATAGTGTAATTCAAAGCTTAGAAATCTGCCGTTCAGGGGCTTGTATTCTGCCGCGGCATTGGCCAAAGCGTTTGCCAATCACTTTGCAGATTCAGATCCTTTCCAACTGGAGATGAGCAACCCTTACTAGTGCATAGCAGAGCAGACACGTTTCCGAGGAGTCCAAGGGCTGTGTCGCCATGACCAGAACATTCATTTACAGCTTTGATTGCATTTTCACTTTCTTACTTTCGTGTGACTCTGCGAGCTGCTGGCAGCACTGACGCAGACGCAATTGCTGATGCCGATGCTGAACTGCAATGCCGACCTACCTATGCCGTGGTTTCCGGTGGAAACGTCGAAGCATCAGGGTCTACGTAGTTGTCCAGAATCTGGACGATGCCGCGCCGGAATGGATCATCAAACGAGGCTCGGCAGAGAGCCTGATCGAGTCATTCTATAATCTCTTCGACTTCCTCCCTGATTGCAAGTTTCCTTCGGCACGCTCCAGCCGCTCAACAATTTCCACGGATCGAAACAGCAGTGGCGACGACGATGGGGCCAGCGACACCACTCGCACCGGTCGGAATGGGAGCAGAAGTCAGGGTTTGGCCGCCGCAGCCCAAGAGGACAAGGGCCCAATCTTTTGCGTCCGGGATGAGGAGAACCCCACAGGATCAACGGGCACTCGCAAGATGAATAGCGAAAGCAGACGCAGCAGCAGAGATCGCAGCAGATTAGGAGAACCCGGGGTTACTTTACCGAAGACCAATCATGCCCCAAGCACCCATGCGGCACATCACTCACCATCGTCACCACCTTGCTTACGATCCCAATTTCCATCTTCAGACCATGGGCCCCAAGGCGACCGCCTTGACCTGGTTCTCTCGCATGACTGGTCACCAGTGAAGCTGCTTGAGGAGTACGACCCCAATAATCTTGAAGAAGTCTCCAGGCCCTACGCATATGTTGCGGACCATGTGCAACGTATCGATGCCAGCTGTAGTGTCCTCGACGAGATCGCAAAGCATGAGCAGCAAGTGCGTTCCGGATCCGAACGAGCAGGGACCGAAGGCCGTACGGGCGAGGCGCTGAACGGGGACGTGCAGGGCGCTGGATGGTTCGAGAAGTTGAGGGATCAATTGCAGAGGGATGAGGAGATTAAGTGGTATGTGGTGGTCAACGGGGATGAGGAGAGGGCCTGGTTGGTGGCTAGAACAATATCGAGGCCGCAAACCAGGGAGCAGACGGTTCAACATGCGCAATATACACATCAGCATCCAGTATCTCAAGGCCAGGACAGAGATCCCGAGGCAAGCAGACGGCAACTAAGGCGGGAGCTCGGTTTTGAAGAAGGTAGAATTGAGCTGCTGGTGAGCACAAGGCCGGAGGCCAAGCCGAACGTCTCAGAAGCGGACTCGACTGAGGTGGCGGAGCTGCCACCGTTGAGGATGGATATACCGATGCAACCAGTTGCTGCTTCCAGACCAAAAACCGCGAAGACTCCAGGGAAAGCATTCAGAAGATTCTTTGGAAGGTCGAAGACCCCCTAAACGAGCAGCAGATCGAGGGAGTACATGGTCAACATTCATCCAGGCTGCGTGTCATTAGGCATTTTTGGCTCCCTGTGCAGAACAGAGAAAGCCTCCTCTTCCCAGAAGCCTGCTCATGTGCCAGGGCTTGCTGCACCGCTTCGCCTGTACGAGCAATACGAGAAATAGCCGGTGTACAGGACTGATATATGCATCATCCAGCGATGTGAACATGGAAGATCTACAGCACTCCATGCTGTGGGTACCAGAACGTCTTCTACCTGCTTCAAAAACGATGCAAGGGATGGTTCAGCTATGGTTATGCAAGCCTTGATTTCAGGCTCTTCAGCAGACAGGACCTCGACTTTGAAGGAGAAACGAGTTTCAGTTGCCCTTACAAATGATTGTGGGAAGGTATCTTGAGTCACCGCCAGCCTATCTACTTGGATCATGACGGCATTGCGTCGACATCCCCTCATCACCACCCCATCGTGCGCCAATGATGAGCACCACCTGTTGCAAGCAATGACGAATTGAGCGCCTCATATTGGTTAAGCCTTCCTGGTGGTCCTGTGAAACTCGAACCTGCAGAGCAAGCCAGTCCAGTGCCAGTATAGGAATACAAACTGGCTGCTTGATCCTGTCCTCCACCTCATCCTTGTTTCTCCTACACCTTCAACTCCACTCAAGACAAAGCTACTCTCAAACACCACCATGCAATCGCGTTGCACGGTGTCTTTGATCAAGCGCGCCACTACATTCTACAGCAAGCGACTGCTATCAAAGTCACACTTTCCGGTCTTCGGCGCCTTCAACATTCGAGCCATGTCTGCCTCGACAACCACCACCACCACCAAGGCTCAGTATGACCGTACCACTGGTGCCACGGATGCCGTTTGGATACACCAAGATCCCTACTCGAATCGACCGGTCTTCGAGCCTCTCAAAGAAGACATCAAGACTCAGACCTGCATCGTCGGCGCTGGCATTTCTGGGCTATCAATCGCCTACGAGCTTGTCAAGCGCCGACAAGAGGTTGTGATTCTCGAGGCTCGCGATGTTCTTTCTGGCGAGACAGGCCGCACCTCGGGCCACCTTTCCAGCGCCCTTGACGACGAGTACACAAACCTCGAGAAGAAACACGGTCGTGAAGGCGCACAGGCCGCCGCTGACAGCCACAACTGGGCGATAGAGCGTGTGGGCCAGATCTCCAAGGAGCTTGGCATTGATTGTGACTACCACATACTTCCAGCCTACCGTGTCTCACAATTCGGAAAGATCGGTGAGGAAAGTAAGGACCATGCCAAAGATGTCGAGCAAATGAAAGCTGAGGCGAAAGCGGCCACGGAGCTGGGCCTTGACGCCAAGTACCACGAGGGGCTTACTGTAAAGGGCTGGCAGGGCAAGCACGATCAGCGAGATGCCTTGGTTTTCACCAGGCAGGCTGCGTTCCACCCCACCAAATATTTGAATGGTCTGCTGAAGTGGCTGAAGAAGCAGGACAACTTCAAATGCTACACCCACACCCGAGTCGCGCAGGTCGAAGAGAAGGGCATCGAGGTCTTTGGCATTGGCAGCAAGGAGGTACACATTGAGACAGAGGCTGGCAACCACGTCCGCTGCGGGAACGCCGTTGAGGCGACGGCCATACCTCTGCAAAAGCTCAGCGTGATCGTACAGCTTGAGTTCTACCGCACTTGCTGTGTCGCACTGAAGGTACCCAAGGGCTCTGTCGAGGACTGCCTACTCTATGACACGGGTGACCCTTACACATACGTGCGCGTGACGGCTTGCGACGACCATAATGACTACCTCATCGTCGGCGGGGGTGATTACAAGGTTGGTCAGGAGGAGGCCATCCCGAGGTTCAAGGAGCTTGAAGAGTGGGCCCGAGAGCGCTTTCCACAATGTACCTCTGTCGACTACAAGTGGAGTGGGCAGATCTTCGAGCCAGTCGATTTTGTGGCCTTCATCGGCAAGAATTCCGGTTGCGACCACATTTACATCGTAACTGGCGACTCGGGCAATGGTCTCACTCACGGCATTCTGGCTGGCAGGTTGATTGCAGACGAGATCGCCCCGCAGCCTGCCCCTGCTGATGGCTTGGACTGGACCGCCATCGCGAACCTGTATTCGCCTAAACGCATTGGATCCATCCTGAAATCCGCACCGAGCATGATTGCGCATGACGTCCAGATTAACCTGCAGTACAAGCGTTTCCTGGAATCCGATATCCAGGACATCGAAGATCTTGTGCCAGGAACAGGAGGTGTGCTCAACCCCAAGACCAAGTTGCCGATTGCCGTGTACAAGGATGAAAGAGGCAATGTGACAAAGTTGAGCGCGCTGTGCCCTCATCTGAAAGGTGTTGTTTGTTGGAATCAGGCCGAGAAGTCGTTCGATTGTCCTATTCATGGCAGTCGATTCTCTCCTCAAGGTGTGTGTGTGGATGGCCCTTCGAAGACAAACCTACCTCCCGCCTGAGCAATAGTTGTTGGAACGTCACCAGCGATCAAGTATACGAACCACCTTCGAAGTAACTTGGGGGCTCCCAGGGTGGGGGCCTTCATGGAGTTGAGCAGGGTCATGGACCGGTTGAGGACATCTCACAAGAAGTGCTTAATTGTCTTGAGGAGGTGAGAGATGTAATCACCGACTGCAGCCCTACGGGTACATACTGGGCATCTCCAGACATGGAAAGTGCCAACGCCAGTCTCAACCGTCTGGCATGAGGTATTAGCAACTTGCAAATTAGTCACTATGCACAAGGGCTATGCTCTCTGTTGCGGAGATCGATGAGCCGCAAGATAATCGAGCTCCACGTTGGTACAACTGTGTGTCGAACTGAACCCACCAAGTACCTATCTGTGACGGCTGTTCTACCCGTGTCTCTCGTAGTCGACATCCAGGCCTTTCGCCCCAGCGCCCAGCAATATATCGGTCTAATTGACGGCGAGGTGTGTCTAGCCTCCGACATTAGGATGGACCGAGCCGCTATGGCTGTGTCTACGTTATGGATCTTGGCAATGTTCAGTTGATATGGCGAACTCTTCTAGACAAGGGGCTTCCCCTCGGGCGTTACCCATCCTGAGTTTGTCACTATTGTCATTTCTGACTGAACCCCGACTTATCATATGCATAACCGGGTGAATATCAAAGCGACGAGTCGGCTTGCGCCTTGAACGGTTCGAGAGATACTGTGGGGTACAGCCAAGGGTAACAACGTTGGAGAAAAGACTCTCAAAGCCGCATAGTGTAGCCAGTCGACCCCGAATGGGGGCAACCAGCCAAATCTCCGAATGGAGGTAGGTCAGCACGAGGACAGGAGTTCAGGCGCTACCGTATGTACCCCGCCTTATATCGCACAGGAGGCTCATGCAGGGGCCAGACCACGCGCAGCATCCTTTACGGTTCCTGGGGGCAATGCTACTGGCCGCCGTCGGAAGCAGCCGCCACGAGATACAGCTTTCTTGGATACAAGATGCCGGTCCCTTGGGCTACGGTGGGGCCCCTGGAGGGGCGCGTGGTGGAGGAATAGGCACTTGGTCTTGCTAGGTTACCCCAAGTCAGGGGGATCGGTGATCAGAGGTATGCTGCAAGATGGTAATACACGGGAGAGAATATACAATGACTTGCCCGTCCCGACGAGGCCTGTATAGAGCTGCTTATATGGGCGTAGTTGCGGAACGAGCATATCGGGCATTGGACTGGTAGACTTTGACGACATCTGGAAGATTCTCTCCTATGCTGGTAGAGGCAATCCGCAGTGTAGAATGCTCCACGCTCGCTGAAGGAAGGTGAGGAACCTCCCGTCATATCCTCTGCCCAACCCCTTTCCCCCGTCTGCTCACTCCGCCGCCACATTTCTGCCCTCAACAAATAGAGTTTTGTTTCCGCCACCCCGTGACTCGGAAAGAATGGTGTAGCAGTGCCAAAAAAGGGCCAGCCCTCTCAGTATAATGTCCGATATTGCAGTCTGAAGTGGAGAGCCAGCCTGCGATTTCATACTTCCGCCCCCTAGAGGTAACATGGAACCGCCCTCTCCGCTATTCGATCCTTCCCCAAGACCCCAAAGTTCCTCTCCAAGACCGTTCAATCCGCTGTCCCACCCCCAATCAGTCCGACAGAGTCTAGAGAGTTGTCGTGTTCGGTAGCGAGTAGATGGGTTGCCAGGTTTTCCCAGAAAGTTTCCGGATTTTGCGAGGTGTCCAATTGTAGCAGTGAAGAGCCATATATTGTACCTTTTGATGGCGCCGGTGTCGTCAGGGCGGATGTCCTCTGACCGAGCCAAGAGATGACAAAGGTATAGGTGACCAACAGGGGCTTAATCGAGGCTCCGTCTGGCGAGCGGACTCAGAGCTCGGAACAACTGTGGTTATTGAGCGGGAGACCGGACCGTCTGCCGAAGATCACCCGACAGCCATGAGCTACTGTTGATCACAGTGCAACCCACAAGCCCCTATTGGTCGTGCTTGACTCTGACATCCATTTTCAGTTACCCAATACTGAGATGCGATGCGATCATTTCTTGCAGTCTTTGTGATCTCGCTCGCCGTCGTACTCCCTTCATCTCAGAGCTGCCCAACGTATGTCAAGATGCGCTCGAGGACTGAGAATGTTGAAGTCACCGGACGTGTATGCGAAGTTTAGAAATTTCCTGTGAAAGCAGAGCATTACATCACTTGGCATCACCTGGCCATTGATCTGAGATGTATGTGTAGGTCGAAATAGAAGCCCAGAGTGGTTGCGGGATTCGTTGTTGAGTTAAAGCTTTCATGTCGGAGTAATTTCCATAAGACCTCTCTCATAGCCAACGTTTGAAAAGAAGCTTGATCTCGATGTAAGCCGTTATTACGGGTTCCTGTCATCCGGAGTCCAGAGTTTGGAGTCCATAAATTGTTGTGCAGAAGAGCTGCGTGACTCGATATTGACATTTTCCCGTTTGGTCTAAGCCTTCTGCTTTTGTCGGGCATCCTATCTTCGGCTAGTGTCGTACTCATTTCATATCCAGATGGCGGCTGCGCTGTAGATTTGTGTCCACCTAGTTAGTAGGAGAGGTTGAGTCCCAAAGAGATCCTGTTTCAGCCGTTGAGGAAGCTCCTTCTCCGGACTTCAGCCTCTTTGATGATCTCTGCTGCCAGACTGAGGCTAGGGGCCAGGACTGCATATCGCTCGATCTCCATTATGACTTCATTGATGATCCGATCAATGGTATCTCCTGGGGGTACAAGCGTCATCAAAATATTCGAGAGTGACGGTGACATGGTGGCCCCCATGATTAGTAAAGTTTGAGATACGATTGACAGCGCCCCTTGCCACAGGTACGGCATATGTCCTGCATGACTGAATACGAAGGGTCAGCTTTAGCGTACAAATCAAGTATGGGAGGGGACAGTGAGAGTAACAGATTCCGATGCTGCGTTGCACGGACTGATCTGGCTGTGGGAATCGAGACGGGGATTGGAACTCACTGGGCAGAAATATGCTCCAATTGACGGATGGCAGCTTCCAGGCATTTATGGCAGCTGTCACGTACGGCAGGGTCCAGGACCGAGTGTTCGTTGTTCAGGACCACGAGAATATATGGCCTGTATATGATGGTCCGACAAGCAAAGAAACGCAGCCGGAGGACTGTTTGGACTGGATCTGGAAGCACTGTCCGGGTGAATGGGAACTGAAGTGGCAATGGAAGGCTCTCGTACCACTGGGTCAACTGGTAATCGAGCTCAGCGACCACGGGCGCCAAGGTGGTGGTGGTTGCCAGAGAATCCTTAGAGTAGATTAGCTGACTGACCCTGTTCAGGAGTCGACGCAGCGCTATCTCCGCCAGGAAATACCAAAGATCGTCCCGCCCGACAGCTTCGTTCTCGTCGCCCTCAAAGCCGCCCGGTAAGCCCACGTTTTCCTCGAATTGAACCACTCCAGAGTGGGGGAGGTCGAGTTCTGCCAGAAGATCGCTCTCGCACAGCAGGGAGTTCCAGTATATACGCTCTGTCAGTTCCCGCTGGTCAGGTGGAATCCGGTTCGGTGACATCAGCAGTAGTTGTAGTTTGTTGCTTGTCGTGCACAGCAAGTTCCAAGCTTCAAGGGGCCGCACGAGGTAAAACAGGTAGGCGGAGGCGAGCAGGTGGCACTGAGCCGCCAGAACATTATTGGAGGTCATCATGCCAGGAAGTAGAGCCCAGGCAGCCGTGAAGTATTGCAAGCCCGGGGGATCATCTTGAGGCACCACCCGTGAGATACTGCCCCGGAGGCTAGCCTGTCCCAGCGCGAGGACAAGTAGAACGATGCAGCTCTCCGCACCCTCGCGAAAGCCGTTCGATAGTGCGATTCGGTAATGGCTCCTCCATGTGTATGGGTTTACGCAGGCATACCAGATGTTGACACGTTCGAAGTATGCTTCGATGTAGGCCGTTGTATTGGAAAGATCGACACAAGGGGTCTTTGTTAGAGAGTGCAAAGGTTCTCGGGCCATCTCCAATTGGAGGAGGATTTGAGGATCGTAAGGCCGGGAGACCAGATCGCTTATCAAGGGCCATTGCAGGAGGTGAAGAGCCGCATTGGTATGGATCTTGGGCATTGTCGAGATGTTAGTGCTGTTGGGGGTCCACGTCCCTATGCCACCGCTGAGGATAACGGATCCCAAGCTGCCGCTTGCACTCTGCACCAGCATGTTCTCTCCACCCAGGGCAGTGGTGCCACTGCCCAGGCTGGGTGAGTCCTGAGCCATGTGCATGCCATTCGACTGGTTCACGATGTTCATCTGTAGCAGACTTTCAATGCGATTCAAGCGTTCGAGGATGAGCTTGTCGCCGGCATCAAGCTTGATTCCCGGCTCCCGATAGATACACTCGGCGCCTCTGTTTCGATGTTTGGTCAGTGGGACATGTACTCCGTTATCTCTTGAGCATTTGATGCATGACAAGGGCCGAGGTCACGAAGAGACATAGTCTAAGAGACCTGATCAGAGAGACTATGAATATACAATAATCACTCACAGTTCAGTGCAAAGTTTGCATTTGGGCTTCGTCCCATCACAACGGCTTTTCCGAGAGCGGCAGACTTCGCAGGCGATTGTGGCCCTCCTCCTCGGGTAGTCACCACCAGCATCAGTATTTCTTCGCTTCAGAGGATTAATGCTCTCCTCGCTGTCATCCTTCAATATGGCATTGGACACAGAGTCCGGACGGTTCTCGGAGGACTGTGACGCATCTCGGGGTTTCTGTGATGATCCCAGAATGCGTTCGCGACTGAAACTGGCCTGACGCTGATTCTTGCTTGCCGTTGGAGATTTTAGGGCACCAGTGCCATTCGTCGCAGTCATGACTGGAGTGGACATGTCGGCCGAGAAAGCGCCCCTGCTAGGCACAGGACACGATTTGGCCGTGCTCTTGGTGGTAGTTGCCGTTGCAGTTCCAGATCTAGGCGAGCCCCCCGTGGATGACGGCGACATGCTGTCCACGGGATATGTGTGGCCGACAGGCTGAGTAGGCGGGGGAGGACATGGGTTCGAAGCCTTCTCTGGGGGGGCTCCAGCAGCCACGCAAGTACCTGATGGATTTATGTGTGCGAAGTTTGCTTTACGACCAGAATGGAGGAGACAGTTGCCCGAAGCCAGTGAGCCCATCCGGCAACAACTATGAGTATCGAATGGTCGACGGCGAAATATGGGAACGTTGGCTGCGTGAGTCTAGATCCAGCCGTGTGAGGAGAAAAGAGTATGTGGGCCCTGCCCCAGTCTTATTGTCTGGAGAAAATCCGGGGTTGCTGCGGCCATTCCGGATTAGTGATGGCATCTGCATGGTACGATTACCCGTCAAGCTCTTGTGGGCTGCGAGGGGTAATATGTTGGGCGCAGGCAGTACTGTACATCCGCTCGTACAGGGGTTGGCGAGGAGGTTGTCTGCAACGATTCTTGTGCTGTGGTGTGTGCTTGCCCAGGGGTGGACAGGCAGAGCTGGCGGCGTCATGTTGCGCGCGAGGCAATGCCTGGACTCACTGCTGCGTCCCACGATATGATGACGTCTCTGACTACACCATATGAGCTCGAAGAGGCACTATACAGCCCTGAAATGTGAGCGAAGGGCTTCTGCAACACGGATGCTGGGGAGTGCCAGGAGCTGGAGCCTTGCACTCAGTCGGAATGTTAATGTCTTCAGAGGAAGTACCACCTTCGCAAGTTGCTCGATTTCGTACAATCCTGTCAAGATGTGACCGGAATCTCGTATAACAGCAGAAGTCATTGGATCGCCAGGGCTTGCCGGCCTCGAACGGAGTAGTTTTTATGTTATCGAATGTGACAGAAATGCACCGACAACATCTGAAGCAAGAAGCGACCGGAGAGGAGGATGTAGTATAAACCCTAACCCCCTAGTTACTGCATCGTTCAATTGTGACGATAACACACAGGTCGCGAAACCCAACTCGACTTCGCAGTGCTGTCGGCAGCCGCCATGAGACTCGGAATCTTGGCTGTCACGGCACTTGTCTAGTAGATCTGGAGAGTTCTCCAGGGATAGAAAGATATTATGATCATATCAGCTGCATTACTGCGACTTCGATACTGCCTCTGGGTCTGACTACTTAGGTACCCAGTGGCATCGGAGGATTGCCTTCCAGCCAAGAAGATGATACCAGTGGCTCGGTGCTGAAGCCGAAAGGAGACCACTTCCAAATACCGGCGGAGAAATGGCTCTTCCCTGGGCGAGTATATAAGCGTCTTATGGACCGGTACGAGTCTGGTGGCATTCACTATGATGTCGAACGTGATAACCATACCTTCGGTGCTAGAGAGGTTGTCCGTCAACCAGAGACGTCTCCTATTTCCCCATAGCATTTCTTGTCATGTCGTGTCAGGTGGTCGCACCATGTGTATGCCACACTTGCACTCACTTGATGCCGTATGCCTTGGCTGCGTCTAGAAAGAGAACAACCACTGTGCAATGTTACGTGGGTACCGGCTCAAGCCGGTGCTTGCTCACCAAGGGGTGACGGGGCCGGCCCAAAATCGACTTTATTATACACAACGCTATATGCAGGAACGCTGAGGGTGTCTACAACGTCTGATCGGAACAGCGAAGCATCATGATTGGTCATCTGAGACGAGCCAAGTGTCATGTCCGGCCCAGTAAGTAACCCTTCGACGCAGAAGAGGCGGCTGCTGGCGAAATCCGGGGTAAGCCAGGATGCATTCGCTCCGCATACTCTTTTCGTTGCGATGGTTCCAGGATGTGAAATCGAGAGCAGTGATGGTGTCCAACTAGCCATGACTTCGGTACACGGAGCTGGAAGTCTCGTTGAGCACAGTGCTCCAGCAAACACCAAGATGAGGATTTGGTAGTGATGGGTACCACTGACCTTCGCATGACACTCAAAGAGAATGAAGTGATCATTAAGGCGCGAACCATAGCCATCTCCTCAGCCTTGCTTTCCGACCACATGCTTGCCAGGAGTCGAGGCTGGGATCGTCATCTTGACCTGTGGGTACCAGGCACAATCCAGAATCGTATGTATCATGTAAGGAACTTCACCAGCGGGCATTTGTGTTTAACCGGCCGCCCCCCCTCCTCTTTCTGGCTTGCATCTAGAGCCGGCACTTGGCGATCACCCTGGAGGACCCTGAGCCCACGTGGACGTTGCAGGTGCCGGCCATCGCCACCCAACCTGCGTGGAGTCTAAGGAGCCCGCTTGCTGCTTGGAGATTACCGCATATCCAAAGATCTTGGGCTCGTCTCCAAAGGACTCTACATATCTTCGAGCCAGAGCCCCATGGTCTCGCAAGGTAGGACAGTATCGGTCAAGTATCGGCATTGCAAGTAGTAGCTGGCATTTTCAAGATTCCAAACTTGATCAATATGTCATCATAATATGCGGGGAAAGGAGAAGAAACATTGAAGATGCTATACAGACGTCAGTGAACAGGGGAAAGAGTTAGTCTCGGGATGGTGTGGAGGAGTGGTGCTCGGAGGTTAAGGACATTTGACAAAACCTGTGGCGCCAGAGCACTGGCACGAGGAGTGTACTAGGAGTCAAAACCACACGAACAACTCAGTTGACTGACTATTTGGGCCATCGCAGTGCGACAAAGGCTTATGTGATGCTAGAAAAATATCGTTTTTCACGGTTCAGCATCCAATAAGCCCGGTGTGCCAGAAAATGCGGGTGGACTGGCGGAGATGCTCGGGTCATAACACAGCTCACTGATTAGGTTTGGGCCATGTGTGATATCACTCGAGGCTTGAACTGATGACTTCCTGATATCTTGCGACATATAACGCCATTGGTCCTGTCCCATCAAATATATGCACCGCCAAGTAAAGCTGACTGGTGCTGAACGCCGTCTGTAAAGGCTGCTATGCCGTTCCATATTGACCCTATAAGTGCCCTTGAAATTCTCGTAGAATCTCGATAAGCCTCCGTTCCGATATCGCCACCTGTACGTCTCGTGGCAATGGCGAGATATCACTTTTCGTTGCCGTCTCCATATCAGCAGGCGGGAGGTCAGGTAAGAGGCCCGGATCTATAGCATCCATGCCCCGCTCCGGAGTGCGAACTGCCGGTGGCGGCGATGGGACCGTATTGATCCGTGGCCTCGGGCCATTATTGTCTCGGCCGCCCAGGACTTCCTGTACTCTATTCACCACGAGGGCTTTGAATTTGCCCAACAAGACAGGATTATCCGCTGCCGTGGTCTCTGCTTGCCACACCTCCATTCCTGCGATCTCCTTCGCCCTGGCTGTAAGCGCCTCGTCTGCTGGCATTCTTCCTGAGCTAGCGACTTCAGCCACTGCAAACTCCATCAGTCTGGTCTCGAATTCTTGGCTGTTGAAGACGGCGCCGTTATTGCTTGCTTTCGAACTGCCAATTGCCAAAGTGTTTTGTATGTCGATTCCAGCGCTGTTATCGCCGATTTCAGCACTCAGGCCCCCATTGCCCAGTGCGGCCAGGTGCATAACTGGCGCCTGGGGTAATAAAGAACTCGGGGGAGTAAAGCCAGAGCCAGAGCTTTGCCATCGCTTCCGCAACCCTGCCCCGATAGCGGCGATGCCCATATCATCAGGGAGCCCTGGCCCGTCAGTAGTTGCCAGGATAGCCGTCGATCGTTTGAAGCGAGTCAACCACTCAACATTGTCTGCTACTGTGACATTGAATGGGTCGCCGCTGCTCAAGGGTGTCATCAGCATGAGTACATCAGGTCTGGGAAGAGCGTCGACACAACTCACTCGTCGTACAAAATCCACCTTGCCTGGTGACGGAGTTCTTCATCTGTAGGTGTGTGCCGAGCTGGGTTGTTTGGCGACATACAGGAAGCGACGTATCGGGCAAGCTCCTTCACGATGTGACGATAGTTGCCTGAGCCATTCAAGAAAAGATGCTGTCTCGGGAGAGCGGCCTCATCAGAGGATCGAGCTACCGCAGAATTCACTGTGTTTGCGCTCGTTCCACTGAGAGGCGATACCGTGAGGTCACTCTTGTTGCCCAAAGCTGGGTACAATGGACTCGGCGTCTTCCTCGCGGCGTCCAGCCCCAGAGTGAGAGGCTCTAGTGCTGTTGGTGGTGAGTTGCTTTTGGGCGGCGGCATCCGGTTACTAAGTTGCAGCAAATGATCCGATGGCTCGAAGGCCATGACTTGTTGATCGGTCGCGAGTTCAGTCAGCTCTGATTCCAGTCGTGAATACTTTTGATCCGTAGAATTGGCTGGGATCCTGTTGTCCGACTCCAATCCGTCGGCTGAGACGCACACACCGGCACGTCGGCGGAAGTTACGCAACCAAGTCTGATCTCTGTAAATCAGATGCAGCATGAAGTTCGTGATATCTTCAGACGACGTGCTTGATGACTCCTCTGTTCGGCGAAGGATCCTGCAGACTTCGACCTGCAGCTCATAATCCGTGATTGTCAAACCAAGAAGTGTTCTTGCTTTCACAAATTCACCGAGGTGCTTCTCCAGCGGACAGTCTTCGAATATGTTATCTTTTCCGTTGATTTTCAGCTGGCCCAGGCAGTTCTCCTTAGCTCCACGTATGGGGCTAAGCTGCGCCCTCCGCTTGATTTCGTCCGAAGACATGAGGAGATCTCGAAGCCAGCTGGCTCGTGAAGCCAAACCGCCTCTTGACGAAACTTCTGAGGCGTAAATGATACGACATGCCTCATACTGCAAATCTTCCTCTGATGGGGTGGGTGCACCCGCATGGCGCATATTTTGAAGGTAATATGACAATTCAAGCTCGATCAACTCGTAGGCGCTTCGCGGCGACTCGGGAGGTCGTTGGCTTGCCTGATAAGGTAACGGAAGATTTCTCTCGTCTTGGATTAACCCTGTTGAAGGAATATTAGAGGGTTCTCTGCGAGGCATGGAAATGCAGAAGGACAAGGCAGTCGTTTTCGAACGGTAACTTACATGGCGGTAGGGCATTCTCTACAACTGAAAGTACCATTGGCTCGAAACCCCAGTCTCCCTTCCAATCCTTCATATCCGAGCCCGTCTTGAAATGCTCAGCGAGATGGTCGACTCGAATAACCCAGCTTGCTAGGACTACTCCGCAAAACCCACATCTCGATTTGATCTCGGGGGTTGCGACCTTCCACGAGTCCATAGACCAGTTGAGGTACTTTGTATTGTGCACCAGTTTCAGGTGCTGACGGAGGTGGTCTTTTCGATAAAACGTACGCTCGTCAAGCTGGCGTTCCTGGCATGATGTATAATTATGACCTTCGATGTGCGCGTTATCAGGATCTACGGCACTGCAGAAGGCGCAACAAGTTTGGGCAGTGTCTGATTTGAATGCTTTGGGGCCTTTCGGGCAGCAAACCCATCGTTCCAGTGATAGATGAAGAGACTTCTCATGCCTCTGCCAATCATGCTTGGTACGAAAGGTTTCCTGTATACGTCAGCATCTTAGCCATACCATGCACAAACTAGACCGGGGCTTGTTCTCGCAATCTTTCTCATTCGCTTGTAATAAGCCCTACAATATGACTACGTGTTCGGATAGTTTCCTTCAAACCAATCACAAGAACATGGAAACAACATACCGTACAGAAAGTGCATTGAAACGTCTTGAGCGGTGTATTCAAGCCAATCTTCTCGTCTCCTTGTCTGGGAGCAACCCTCCGCCTCCGCCTCCGGCGTCCTCGTTGTTGAAGGGATCCGAAAGAACCTAACGAGCCTTGAGATTGGTGGGAGAACTTGGAGGCGAACGAGCCGGAAGATGGTGAGGTACCGAAGCTGCTAGCCGATGACCCTTTGCAAGATCTATCCGCATCATCGTCGGTATAATTCAAGCTGTACGGACTGTTCAGTCCCGACCCAGTAGACGAGTTGCAATTGTTCAGGGCAGAAGCGATGGCCATGACGCTGGCAGGTTCGTTTTCTGAAAAAAGTAAGTATGGAACAGTGGGAAGATTGAAGAGAGCTCTGATATTACCGGGTGGTGAGTTCTCCCATCGCTGGAGGGGGTTCATGTGCTCCAACGCGGGAGTTCCTCGTCTGGGCGGGATCTCAATGGCACCAGAAAAGCCGCGCACATTCGGTGACGTGGAGCGAGTGGACTGGTACTTCCCCTTGCTCCTTCTACGAGCGTTGGCGAGCCAATTTGCGATTTGAGTCTTATTGAGTCCTGTTTGTCGCTGTAGAGTTTCTCGTTCCTCGTCGGATGCTATCCATTCCTTCGATCAGCAAACATATCCATTAATAAGTTCCTCGGTTCCACAACATGTGCCAGGAACATCTTGTAGGGCCGTGGGGCCCCCTGAGCACTGAGTGATGATGAACAGGATGACTGTATGTATTTCAGGGTATGCAAAGTACTAACGATATGGACGATTGGAGTGGGTAGACAGCCAGGCCTTCAAGATGCGTACAGATTCCCTGCTGAACCTGGCGCCTATCTTGGGTACCGCTGGAGGCCTGGGACTGTTATCCTTGCCAGACTCAGCACCAGCCGTGAAGCCAGCCAGGTCTGGAGACGAGGAGCTCCTGGAGTTGTCTTGTTGACCATCCTCAGGCCGAATGCTCGAATAAGGGTGTGAGGGAAATGCCACCGGGGCTGTATGGCCGGAGGGCGACGCTAGTCCAAAGCTGCAGTTGTGCCTTAAGGCTACGCAGCTCGTGCAATAGCCTTTGTATTGTCCCTCCTCAATCCTCTTGCACGTGAAAGCTGAGGCCTGGCAGGCATCGCAAGGGGCGTGCTTGACATCGTTGAGATCCAATGCCGCGACATCATGCGTAGGGCCAATGACAGTCTGAGTCTGAACATGCGCCAGGTCGAAGTTGCTTGTCTCGAAGTGTTCCAGCGCCCAAAATGAGAAGTCATCACCATCGATATTAGCCAAGGCAAGGTCAAAGTCGAAGTTGTCTTGCACTGGCTGCAGATCCATGTTGGTCCCACAAGGCATGACCAGGTTCGCTGTATCAGCAGCTGGCTCAGCATTATCCCAATTGACAAACTCTTCCATAACGGAGTCCTCGGGTGCGATGGGCATGGTCCACTTCTCTGACAGGGCGTAGAGTACAAGAAGGGGTTGTGTATAGAGGAGCGAGATAGGCCACAGTCCCAGGAGGGAGTGGGTACCAGGGAGAAGTCTCCGGGTAACAGAGCTGACCAGTCGCTGCACGGATCGATGGTCGAAGTCGAAAGATGCTGCCGAGTCTCAAACAAGGGTTACCGGTATCTCACTGCCTGTAGGTGGAATATGGCATTTTCCGGGGTATTGATCGTTAGAGGCTGTCAGTCCAAAGTCTACTTCCGCCCTTCGGTAGAGGTACGCCCTTGGGAAAGGATATATCTTGTAGATCCGACAGGATCACGCCCTGCCGGGGACGATGTAATTGCTTATTGAAGACGAGCCAGTTCTGGGCTGGACAGAATTGATGATAAAGTGGTGGTGCGCCCCCGGAGTCTCAGTCTCACGGTCCAAGGAGAGCCAAATCGTTGTAGTCTGAGTGATGGGGAGTTTGATGACCAGACGTGGAGGTTGTTGATCTTGGATCTATCCGACGTTGACTCTCGAAGTTGAAGAATGACGGCGATTGATCCTACCCCTGGTCCAGACAGCCTGGCGAGCCATCCGACGTCGTCGTTGCTGACTCCGATTGGAGTCAACTCAGCATAACAGCCATCACCCCAATTGGGCAAAGGTAGCCTTCCGAAGGATGCTGCAGGGGAGTCAATGTCATCCTGCGCCCTTCGGCTTGCAAGGTTGACAAACGAGTCCCCCTTTCGGCGTAGTTCTCCCTTCTTGCCCCACCTCCGTGAAAGATCCGGGGTAGAATGTTAGGCCGCTATCAAGCCTGCTGTATAGTCTGCACCTGGCGTGTCCTTGTCCGTTAACAGCGGCTTCGGTAGCAGGCTGGCGGCTGGCACATTACTAACGCTACCAGGCCAATGCTTTGCATACTAAGTACTTAAGTACAGGGGCAGGAGTTTGCGTGGTAGATATCTTTGCATTTGGAATCCTCGGCTCTGGGGTCCTCGGCTCTGAATCCTCGGCTTTCATATCTTCGGCTTTCAGATCTTCGGCTCTGGCAGATGTTGTTCTGCTTTAGTCGCTTGTATCCGTATTCGCATCTGGACGATGTAACCTGGCGTAGCCTCATAGTGGCATCCAGGACGACCTAGGGAAATGATATATCAATGACCCAGATGGACGGACAGCCAGACAGACACAGAGATGCCTGGCTTGAGAACAGCAGAACGAGGTCCAGTAGCGCCCGTGGTACGGGTAAGCAGCGCTTTCTCACCGGGAGACTCAACGGCCAGCAGGCCGGAGGCAAACATCATTGAGGTCCAGCCTCAAGCAAGGTGGGGCAGGAGACTGCATCTCAACCTAGAAGACATCGCCGGGGAGCATGACAAGAGCAGATCCGTTGATGGTTCGGTGTAGCGACTCCCCCGGGTTTCAAAGCAGGTGGCTTTGGATTCTGCGGGAGCCATGGGACTGGAGTACCGGTACTTCAGTCCTGTAGCCTTTGGCTGGTCCCAGGGCCCAGCTTACAGGGTGCTTGCCACTAATTCTGAGACCATGCTCAGTGGGCTGGGATGTTTGTTAGGCTCATCAATACTCAACTCAAAATCTGACGCAACGTGACAAATGGGGACGATAGTCACTTTGTCAACGCCTAGACGAGTCGCCATAATTGTCACGAGCAATCTGAGATAAAACCAATCCTGCATACTCAGTTCTCAACTAGGTCTGAAAGGCCTCCGGTGCAACAGACTGTGCCCAGCTGCCACATCGATCAACGTTGGCACCAACACAATCCGGATCGCTCAATATGGCGTTCACGATGCACTCCCACTCCGGGCAATTCTGCCCTGGCCATGCCAAGGACCAATTGGAGCAAATTGTCCAGCACGCCATCAGCATAGGCTACAAGACCATGGCCCTGACGGAGCACATGCCTCGCACCGGCCTCGAGGACCTCTACCCGGAAGAGCTCGACGACCCTGAGGGCTCCTTGGCAGCCCTGATGCCGCGGCACGAGGCCTTTCTGCTCGAGGCCCAGCGGTTGCAGGTCAAGTACGCAGACCAGATCCACATTCTTGTCGCCTTCGAGGGCGAGTTCATCCGACCCGAGGTGTATGCCCCCTTGGTACGGGAACTCGCGGCTCACCCAGCTGTTGACTACTTCATGGGGTCGCTGCATCATACATGTGGCGTAGCCATCGATTTTGACAAAGACTTCTACGCGAAGGCGAGGGATTCAGCGGGAGGCACGGAGGAGCTGCTGTATGCGAGCTACTACGACGAGCAGCACGCGATGTTGACGTCGTTAAAGCCGAGGATCGTTGGCCATTTCGACCTGATTCGACTCCTAAGTGAAGAGCCGGACCGGAACTTGAAGAGTGCATGGCCTGAAGGGGTTTCTGGATCTGGCGAGACAGTATGGGAAAAGGTTGTGCGGAACCTCAAGGTTGTCAAGAGCTACGGCGGGTGGCTCGAATGCAACAGCAGCGCCTTGCGAAAGGGGTTGGCTGAGCCATATCCTGCGAGGGCGATCGCGGAGGAGTGGTTGAGTATTGGGGGCAGGTTCACCATGTCGGACGACAGCCACGGGATCGCGCAGGTGGCGACCAACTACACACGGGCACTGGATTACCTTGAGTCACTAGGCGTGACCGAAGTGTGGACGCTGGAGAGGGCACCACACCCTGGGCTGAAGGATGGCAGGAAGGCCGCTTTGAAGGAGAAGAGCGTCTCGTTAGCTGAATTCCGCCATACCTTGGTCCACAAGTAGTCGTGGCGGGTATGTAATATATGGCGCTTACAGATGGACTTCTCCAGATGTTCGATAGAGGCGTAGAATATACTCTGGAGGAGACGACCACGTGCGGAAATAATCAACTTGCATGTTGCTTGCTACTCACGATGCGAGATCTTCCAATTTCACTCAATTGGCATCCTACCTATGTTCAAGCACAGGTGAAGCTGGCAGATGGATTGGAGAGAACAGAGGAATCCAACGATGAAGCACAATCTCGGTTGTTCTTCCAAAATCTTTTGACACAAGCTCATCTCATTCCATCTCTCTTTGCTTCTTGCAGTAAGATCTCGCAGAGAATGTAAGCATGGGAGCACTTGGGCACTATGCTTAGCAAGGCATGCTGGGTACCTAGATATGTCTTGAATAAATGGCCAGCATCCTCAAGCTGGCCGGTAGCACTAATGTCATTATCACTGAGCGCGGCCCGAACCTTGAGAAAACCCATCTTCAACCTAACCGTCGACCCGGGCCATCCTCACCACTTCAACACACTACTTGCAAATCTTGCAACGTAGAAACCTTGTATAGTGGGCATTATCACCACCTGTAAACGAATTTCTACTATACATAGCTATAGCATCGCCGCCTTCTAGCTATAAGTAAAGGGGATAGATAGGGCACCACTGCTTGCTCGTTATTGATCACCGCCAAGAGCAGCTGTCATTGCCAACTCACCACCGCCAACCGGCGATATTAACAGAAAAAAGGGATAGTAATAATGGCAGTGGCTAAGGTTAGGGTTACCTAGGCGGCTCTCGCTTACCATTCGACGTGCCAACTTCACACATAGGGAAAAAGAAAGCAAAAAAAGATGTAGACAGATGGGCCTGACCGGGGATTGAACCCGCTGTGTTGTATTAATATTTGGTTCTGAATGAAGAATAGTTGAACAGACAATACTTACGGACCTCGCACAATTTCAGCAGTTAACTACTGTCGGGTGGGTAGCCCGAAGCACGAATCATACCGCTAGACCATCAGGCCGGTTGCTAAGTTCAAATTCAAAATTGCTTATATTGAATATACTGCGCCGGAACCGTCAAGGCCCTCGGCGGGTGCTGTGGTAACTAAACTAGGACGAATACTCGAAGACAGTCCCTTTAATGTTAACTTTAGGTTGAACATGGCCGGCGTCAAAGTGCTATAGCAGTGGCTTTTCACTTGGGATAAAATATTTTCAAAGCTGTGTTATTTCGCGCAGGTTTACAGTATCTTCCCACACTTGATACAAAGAAATGAAGCATGTCTGCTGCGCCGTAATTAACCGAATCCTTGAAGTATATACATCGCATTGCCACACGATCAGATAAGTCCTCTACAAACTGTTCAAGCCCTCGTACCGTTTCCCGGTCGGTGGTGTTCTCCATCACGACGCTCGGATCCAAGGGTAACGAAATGGCAACCATCTTCCCGTGTTATATACTTAGTACCGAGCCGAGCCTGTCTTTCTTGTTACTCATATCCATTGCCCTCACGTATTCAAGAGACGTCCCTCATGAATTCGCATTTGAGAGCGGACACGAGATCAACTCCGGGGCAGTCAAGAGCGCAGAACGCCTAAAGCGCCAGGCCGGTTCCGTCGCCGGTCCATCTGTACAATGCAAGCAATTCGCGGCGGCGCTGATGCTGCTCGCCGAGGTCCTCAGGTACGCGGCCGCGGACTTGAGCGAGGGCACTACGCATGACTTTGCTGAAATTTCGCTGGAAACATGAAATCAACTTGATGTTTGTGATATATCGAGGGGAGGGAAGACTCACCTGATATTCGGTATTGAGTGTAACTACACAGGCCTCATGAGCCCTGATGATCGTCTCACAAGCCTTGACCACACTCGCCGATGCCTCGCTCTGCAGCTTGTCGGCAATCAGTAGCAAGAGGAAGGACCCTTGCAGTAGGTAGATCCCGAAGAAGAACGGCATGAATTCTAGCCCTGGGTCATACTCGAGGATGTGGTTGATGGCCTCGGCCGCGGATACTGCGTGTCCCGTGGCGGTGATGAACTCCTGGGAACTGATCCACAGATCGTTGTCGTCAAGGAGGTTGATGGGATCCCATCTCCCTGTCAACAGAATATGCAGTACGTGCATGACATGCGTTCCATAGGCCAACACTATGCGCGTTTGGATTTCCATCTCTGTCATCCGGCTGCTGCTCGGCAGGACGCTGCGGACTGACTGCATGGGAGACGTATTGACGTCCGCGGGCCCATGACTATCGGTCTGGCGATTGTTCCGTTGGTTGTCCAGAACCTTTTTCTTATCCGTGCCGAGATTGCATCGCGCAAAACTCTCCAGGCTCTGCTCGTACAGCTCGAGGTGCCGTTCGATCTCCGCCGCTTGACGGTCCCATTCGCGTGCCGACCTGAAGCCGACCCCAAATCGTGGATGGTTGCGAGCGTGGTTGAGATCAACAATCTCTCCTAGGACGGTCATTAATGGCATGAAGTACCCGAAAATACTATGTCCACTGCATTCGAACGACGGCCCGCATGTGCGTATGTGGGAGTGAAAAGTCGAAGAGCCGGTATTCAGTACAGTAGGATCTGTGAGAGGAGCCGCGTGCTGGAAATCTCCATTCTGAAACGCTGTGTCGTCCATTGGGCGCAAGAGCCCATCACACTCGACATCAAGCAGGAATAATGGGCGGTTGTAACACAAGGCAAGGTGGCGATCAACGATGTAAACAAGCCACCATATCCGGCGCCTCTCCTCGCGCTCCTCTTCAGTGATGGTTCCTGGTACCCCCGTCTGTTCTCCTGATCTTACGTTTCCTGCTGCACTCACTGTCCGTGGAAGCTCCAGGCATAGCCTCAGCTCGCGCGCGAGGGACCACGCAGCGTTCCACCATCGGAGGCTTGCTCCTTTATACTCGCTCGCGGAGACGACAGTTGCCAGGTGGATGTAGGTCACCACATCGTCGACTGTACCAGTCGCGCCAAAAGGGCCCTTCTCACTTGATAAAGCTTCCATACTGATCGAACCAGGTAGCGCAACCCCTAAGCCCCCAAGAGCTACACCATCAATAGCCGTCGGACTGTATACTGGAGTTTCGCCTGCCGGCGGTGTATGGATAAGCGGTTTAAGTAGGCTGACAGTCAGTTCCAGTAACTTCTGGCAAATGAATCCGCGGGCAGATGGAACACTTGTTAGTAATGACGCATCGCTTGTCTGTGCAGCGATCCAGAGCATACTCGCCAGCAGGGCTGGTTGACACATGCGTGGTTTTGACGGGTGAAGGAATGATCGCTTCCTGAATACATAGCCCAGTACGTAAGGTGACATCGGATGCATCTGAGCACTAGAGGAGCTCGAGAAATAAAGATCGATTAGGTCGCATGCGAGTGATAGGGGTATGATATTTCCAAGATGGGGGCAGAGTGGTTCCAAGACGGGATAACGTGATTGCGATGTGTGACAGCTGGGATTGCGTCGATGAGCATGATGTTGGTGTGGTGAAGAGGACATGTCATTCAAGCCAGCTGAAGGTCCATCTCCAGCAATAGTATAAGTGTTGAGAGGACTTGTCGCCGTTGGGCAAGTGGTCAGACTGGACGTGTAGCCACTCGGGGCCTGGGCCTGCAGACTATAATCAACGTCTGGAAAGGTCGTAGTACCACCTTGGTTCGGGCTGTGGCCAAGACGAGCTGCTGGATCCATTATTGGAGCCTCCATGGCCTGTTGATCGTATGGAAGATGAATATTTGCGTAAGTGTTCGGGTCGAAGGCTGTTCGGCCCTCGACAAAAGCTCGTTCCATGACACCTTGTCGGCCGGGCAGCTTTGATGATTGCCCTGCCACATCGGATACACTGTCTGATATATGGCTTCCTAGCCTCTCGCCTATTCCTGAGCTATCCTCGCTGCCAGTATCACTTTCTTTCTTCTCATTGCCGGTCGTGGAGTCGACTTCGGTCTTCTGTTCTAGTTGCACACTGGACGGCTTGTCCACAGGCACTGAGGCGGGGGAGCCTGGATCAACAGCCGCTGCTGCTGCTTGAGCGGCAGCCTTCTGCGCAAGATCTTTTCTGGAAGCTTTGCCTCTTTTCTTCCTCTCCCTCTGATATTCACAGCTAAGACGAAACTCTGAGCACACACGGAGATTAGTCCATGCCCCTTACATAGTACTTTCTTGCCTCGGCGCCTCGAACATACCAATGCAGTGGGCACAGGGATTGCAGCCGTCACACTTGGTACGAAGTTGATTGCATTGGTCGCAAGCTCGGGAGATCCGGCGCCGTATAGGGCCGTTAACACTGGCTATCCCTCCGCTGTATGGACGGGGCCCCTGTTTTCTTTTAGGGCTGCCTCGTGCGAGATGTCGATTTTGAGTCCCAACAGGTAGCTGCAGATCCTGAATATTCTGGATAGTCAATTTTGGTCCTTGAGATAGTCCCTCCAGACCAGCGGCATGCATGTGGCTTCGAGAAATATGACCGTTGGAGGAAACAGTCGACGAAGGTAGGACATGGTATGGTGAGAAGCGATGCATAGCATTCGACAACATCTTAAGCGGCGACACCGGTCTCGTCTGCGAGATAGGTTTGGCCAGGATTAGTGTAATGTTTTGTTTATCATGGCTGCTTGACTTTGAACCGCCGAGGCTATCTGGGGTCCAGATACATACGCCCAAAGACAGCACTGCTTGTTGTTCAGGCTGAGGTCAACAGAATCTGGACAAATGAAGAAAGAAAGACCTTCTTATGATGAGGTCAGCGCGACATTGACATCGGTGATATAGGAGTTTTGAACACGCTGTCAAAGGAAATAAAACGGCAGCGTCAACGCAGTCATGATTGTTCCAAGCTGAGGGCATGGATTGTAATTGTCCGAGGCCAGGCGCTGAGGTGGGAGGAACACTGCTTGGTACATGAGGGCCATATATCATCTCCGTAACCATCGAACATGCGCCTTTAGACAAGAAAGCCGCTGTCAAGTTCAGAAGGGGCAAGGTGGGCTGATTGGCCCCCGGGGCAAGGGGGTAGTCGACAGGGTTGTGCAGAAGGGGTAAAGAACATAGAGCTGCATGTGGTGGACTCACCCAGGATAGCTTGAATCAAGGAATGTTTAAAACCATTGACCAGACTCTGACATATCGTCAATCTCTGTGTCGCAAACTCGAATAATTGCTTCTTCTTCCCAGGGTGTGCCGTAACCCAGGGCTTTGCCTGTGTGCCTCAGTCCTCTTTACTCACTTCAACCAGACAGCAATTATACAAGCCAGAGATGTTGTCAATATGAGACTCTGTAATATTAAGGATCTTACCACCTGCCCTGAGATTTTGATGAATAGGCGTTGTGGTGCGGAAGCCAGCAGGTCATCGATTTTGTGTCCTCGGGACGCTTTGCTGCGCAGGCAGTGACCTCGAGCGTGCCATGCACATATGTATCTTGAAGGGCCAAGATTGCGACAAGAACATGTTAATCATTCTTACACGATGGTGAAGGCGTGTTCCGACCCCATTCCGCCTATTATATCGATGAGATAACTGAGCTCCAAGCCTGCCGGGAAGCGGAAGGAAGCTGGCGAAGGTTAGGCAAACCCTCACATCAACGTAATTTGTTATCTTTATGAGCCATGCCAGGTCTGTTTGCCTGGATTGGTATGAGTGGCCCGCATGGCGTGAGGAATATGAGTAGCTTCCGCCGCCTTGGAAGGTCCAATTGTCCTGCCAGGGATAGCTCACGATGCTACGTGTAGACGAATGAAAGCCGAGCAGAAGGGGAAGGGGGGCGCATGAGGGATGGTTGAATGGACAGATAGTACCTGGGTCAAGCCAAGCCCAGAGTACCATTGTCTTGGGGGCATGGAAGCAGCGCTTGCTGCTCACGAAACGCTCTGCAGTACAGATCTGTGCCTAGCCATTCCCCGCCTGCGCCCAAGACTATCTTCGGAAAAGCGATGAAGTCTCTACCCAAGCGCTCTTACATGTGCAGGCCTACTGCATTGCATGGTAACATCAAGAAGCCGCCAGACCTGCATCCAGGCAAGGAGACAACGGATCTGAGATATCTGCCCAGGTGGGCCTGAAGAGACCACATGGTGCAGGAGCTGTCGGCTGCGACAGAGTACCGAGCAGTCAGTTGAGTGAACGGCGCTGCAGAAGCCAGAAGAACGATATACCGTTGGAGACGCCATGTTATTTCACAGTATCCGTACTTGCGTATAGACGGCATGGCGTTGTTGATGGCTCCCACTTCTAGGTTGTCAGAAATGAGTTCCAGCCCTCGCAAGCAGGGACATCTGCACTGCATAATATTGTCATCATTCGTCAGCCGCCGAATCCCTCTGGCCGAATTCTCGGACAAGGGGCTTAATCAGGACGAGTGTGGCCGGCTTGTCAACTTCCCCAGACTGAAGTGAGATCACGATACACTTAAGTATCTATGTACGTACCGGGAGGAACCATTGAGGATATCAAAGATACCGTGCAGCATACTGTCTGCATACAGAAGCAGCTGGCTCTTGCCAACCATGCCAGTATTCGTACCATCTGCTCCGTGTGCACAGCACATCGTACGTTTTCGATCATGGTTTGACCTTTGCGTCGACCAACAGTGGCTCAGGTGATCCGACCTATACACTGACCTCCCTCTCATTCGATTACCTGTCCGCATTTCCATGTCGGGCTCTACCATCATCCCCCTTTGCTTTTGGTAGTTGGAGACAGGCTCACACCATCCTGTCTATTGACTGCGTAGATCAGATGTGCTTGAATTGACGGGCTACCGTTGGGATAGATCGTTCCGGTCGATGTTGAACTGCAATGCGGGGAACGGCTTGTCACAACGATGTTACCGAGATTGGCGACAGTGGCCACATGCAGGTTGATACATAGACGAGAGGCTACCTACTAAGTAGGTAATAGTCTCTGCTACGTGATGACGTCCTGTAGCAACTGCGTTGTCGAGTTCACGTCCAGATGTCAGTGGACTGACTTCTCAGACACACCACATGCACAGAGTACGCACCATGCATGCCGACCACGGTACCGAAGCCGCCACACGGACACCGGCCCGGTATCCCCAACATATCGTGGCAGATATCAAATTTCTGTATCTAAGACTCCTGGTGGAAAGCCATGACATCTTCATGGTCGCCGTGCACCAAGGACTTGGCTATAATACACCTTCCCTGTAAATGATTACAGGCCAAGAACGCCTCATCTGCCACCAGGTTTTGAAGTTGGAGTTACGCATCTCGCCGCATCGTCGCCAGAGTGACCGCCACGAATAAAGTAACCTCTTGTTCGCTCACACAATGAATGACTTTTGTATGTCATTCCTGCCCATGTTCGAATATGCGGATTCATGTTCACCTAGATCTCTGCGGGGGAGTCGATGGACGAACCAGATGCGAATTAAAGCGAGGGGTTCTCAGTCACGAGCACTTGGGCAGGCTGGATTGTGAAGAAGACGAGTAAAACCCGCAATTTTCCTGCCCCTTTCTAGGAAAGGAAAAAAAAAAAAAGGAACAGAAAAAATAGGTTTGTCCCCGTACCTATTTTGTTAGTAATGGATTGTGGTGTATCAGCTTCTGTTGGATGCTACCTGCCCCCCAACAAGCATCGGTGAAAGTCTTGCCCCGTATGCAACGGATATAATTCTCGATTTGGCAAACCCCTACTCTGCTATTGACCCATAGATTATAAGCCCATCACCAATTAGCGGCCCCATCTACCTCACCCATATTCCGCACTCTGACTTCGCACTCAGCAGAACTCAAAGAATCCCTGGATCTGTCAACGTCTGATTTGAGCTTTCGGACACTCGACTGTTCGCAAGGTCAATCGCCTTCTGTTCAAACCTGAAATATGGCGGGCGAAAAGGATATAGAGACCGTGATGCCCTCCGAGCCAGAAGGCACCCTCACGCCATCCTCGGGAGACTTCCACGCCGACAACCCAGGAGGGGCTGATAGCGACAACGATAACGCTGGCCAGGAGCACGACCTCGAACGCCACGAAACCCATCTCTCGCGCATCCAGTCAATCAAACAGAACTTTGGCGAGCGACCAGCATGTTTCAAGAACACACTGCAGGAGGTGTCGTTCGTCGCTCAGGCGACGATAGCCATGTCGACTAGCAGCTTCCTCGTCGGCGCCTCTTCCATCGTGACAGTCACCATCGGCCGTGATCTTGGAATGAGCCAAGGCGAGATATCATGGATTTCCGCTGCCGTAGGTCATCCCCGAGAGCAATCATTCTCCCGTTTCATTGTTGATCTGAGTGCCGAGGTGTGCATGAGCCAAAAGGAACGAAAGCTGTACTCTTGGATCATGTCTGGTCACTCTTGTTACCTCCTCTTCTTCGGGCAGTTTTACTGACTCTGTCAAAGTCCACCCTCACTGCTGGCGCGTTCCAGCTTGCTGTGGGGCAGCTTTGCGACCTGCTGGGCCGGAAGCTGATCTTCCTCGTTGGCATGGGCACTTTCGCCATTTTCGTCTTGCTCGTTGGCTTCTCGCAGAACCCGTTTTGGATGGACGTTGTCCTCGGCGTTGTAGGGATATCGTGTGCCATGGTGGTGCCGCCTGCAGGTGGGATCTTGGGCGCCGCTTATGGAAAGCCATCCAAGCGCAAGAATCTGGCATTCTCTGCTTTTAGTGCTGGTAACCCCATAGGATTCGTTCTAGGAAGTATCACCTGCGGTGTTGCTACGAGGCTGTTCAATGTGCGTAACCCACCTTCACACCCTGCTCCATTCAACATGCAAACCACCGTCATATTTGAGCGCAGCCGTGCCTTGCTTAAATGGCCTGGCGCCCCGCTTGCTTCGCAACTTGAGGCTCCTCTCTTCAACATTTCTGACAACTATCTTCACAGTGGCGCGCTGCATTCTATTTTATCGCTATGCTATGGGCCGTCTTCTTCCTACACGCTCTCTGGGCCATCCCCGACGTGGAGGCTTTCGATCGTGGAGTGGCCCTGAAGCAGAGGCTATCCGTCTTCTTCAAGAGGTTCGATACGGTTGGGGCCATCCTAACGCTTTTCGGCACGGGAATGTTCACAGCCGGCATCACCCTCGGCCCAGCTGACGGCTGGAAGTCCCCCGTGACGCTTTGCCTCATGCTCATCGGCGTCGTCCTGATAGTCTTGTTCGGCTTCTGGGAGACCAAGTACCCCTACCCGCTGATGCCCCCCTTCATCTGGAAGGACAGGAACTTCACGCTCATCATGACTGTTACCGTCCTGGGTTATATGGGCTTCCAGGCGAGTGCCTTCTATCTGGCCTTCTTCATGCAAGAGATCAGACAGTACGACGCGCTGAGCGTCGCAGTTCACATGCTTCCTCAGGCCATCGCCGGCATGATATGGAATGTCCTGATAGGATACACTCTTCACAAGGTCAACAACACCCTGATCATGACGGCTGGTGCACTGTCGTACTTTGCGGCGAGCCTTCTCCTGTCACTGATGCACGCCGAGAGCAGTTACTGGGCTTTCATGTTCCCAGCGTTAATCCTTAATGTCGTGGGGGCTGATTTCCAGTTCAACGTGGCCAACGTAGGTTCTCTTGTTGTCCATCTCATGACCTTCCTCAGGATCCTTCCAGACTGACCTTTTTCTTCCTCAGATGTACGTCATGCAGTCACTCCCGGCGCAGCAGCAGGGTCTGGCTAGCGGTGTGATGAATACCCTCGTCCGGCTTTCATCGACCGTCGCAATGGGCATTGCCACCGCGGTGTACGCCTCCATCGAGACATCGCCAAAGGGGCTAGAGCAGCCGATGCTGAAGTTTACCCGTATGTTCTCTCGCTCAGCGCTTACGTACTCCGGTAGCCTGCTTGAATGCTGACGTTCACATAGGGACATTCCAGGTATCAATGGCAATGGCAGCGGCAAGTGTGCTGATAGTCCCGTTCATTAGAATTGGAACCCAGGGCCACACCGAGAACGATGATGCAACTCAGATTGTTCCAAAGGAAAAGGGGACGCATTCGGCCGAGACAACGGGTCACGATGATTTCAAGACGCAATGATTCACGAAAACAGCATGAGCATAATGAAGACAGATTGCACAGCCCAAGACACTATTAAGACTAGCATGCAGCGGCACGGTGAAAGACGGTAGATACTGGATAGATAGACATAGATTTGTAATATGCATGGGGGAGGGAACACTTGGGTGATACCCAATCGTTTCTGTATTTAAAAGATGCAGTCACACCTGTCACGTCGTGGAAGCTGCTCGCTATGTCCTCGGGCTCCGCAGGAAGCTCACTACACCCGAGGTGTAACCGACCAGATTATCCAGGCGACCCTTCTCTCTCTCCTGATGGACCTTCCATTTCTTCAGCTCGCCTAGCAGCACCTCATTCTCCATGGTAAGGTCGAAGTGCAGCCTCAGGAACACAGTCATCCAAGCCTGCGTCAGCTCGTAGTCCCGTCTGGCGGTGAGCCGAGCCGTCAAGGCGCGGATGAAATGCAACAACTCGTTGTCCTCGCTGTTCCCAGCGCTGCCGATCGATAGTGACCGCAGCTCGAGGTCCGCAGTCGATGGCGACAGTGACTTGAGGTAATCTATGAAATCGTCATAGTTACCACTGACGGCGCCATCGTGAAGTTTTGCGCTGAAAATCTCCTGCGACCGACTCCAGTCGAGCTTTGTGATGCGCGACTTCGACTCGTCTTGCTCGCTGGCAGGGGCGAGAGCATTCTGATCCTGTGCCTTGTTGCCGTTCGTGGATGGCAGAAAGAATGGTGCCTTTTCGGGTGCCTTCGGCGCCTCTGTCGGCTTGTTACGTTTCTTGATCAGATCCAGGTGAAGTAGGGTCTGCCACCTGCTCTTCGGCACCAGACTCAACGTCATCATGTCTGCGCTCAACTGGTCCAGGTTCGGCGCTGCTACGCCATCGTCTTCCTCATCTTCCTTTCTGTCTTCCTCAAAGGCAGCGTCAATCAAGCCCTGGCCACCCTCTCCAGAGGTTGTCGGTCCGGAGATCTGGCCAATTTCCTTTTCTGATATTTGCCTGGTAGGCACGTGCTTGAATACTGCCCTGTTTGTGAATAGATTCACGCCTAGCTGACCCTCGTTCGAAAGTGCCAGGTAATCGCCTGACCCTGAGAAGGCCAGGGCGGTGCATGGGGTTTCTGACTTGAAGGCATCGATCAGGTGGCTAGTGGGGAGATCCCACACACGCACTATACTATCCTGCGATGCGGCGATAATCCAGCGACCATCGTTGGAGAAGCAGAAGTCGTTGATCGCCCCCTGACAGCCCCAGAACTCTCTGATGGTCTTCTTTGTTTCGATATCCACAACTCGGATGGAGTTGTCATCACACGCAAAGGCGATCAGGTCATTGGCTGCGTGGTACCGGCACCCTGTCACTTTCGTCATGGGGGCCCAGTCAATCTGGTCCACCAGAGTACCAGTGAGGAATTCCCAGAACTTCACAGTCCCGTCCAGAGAGCAAGAGATCACGAACTTGTTCATGGAATCAACCACAATTCCGGTCACAGCTCTGGTATGCTTTCCCGTTCCCGGTGCAAAGCTGACTCCTGACCGGGCTTGTAACTGCTGGACAGAGTCTGCTTGCTTCAACTGGTGCAACTTATGCTGTCTGGCCTGGGCTGGAGTGAGTCGTGATGGGAACCGCTGGCGGTGCATGCCCGACTGCAGGTTGAACATATCGAGACTGCCGCCCCGGGAGCCCACCAATGCGAAGGTTCCGCATGGACTTATCGCGACCGTAGAAACATCCAGTCCATCACCAGTCTGAAAAGCCCATCGGCCGGCCCTCTTTCGACCCCAGAACCAAGTTCTGGCATAAGGATCGCCCTTGTGGCCAGTGACTACACTTTCCCAGCCAGTCATCGCGCTAATTTCAGCATCTACTCGCTTGTTGTTGTTGCCCTTTTGCCAGATTTGCTGTTTTCCAGGAATAGCACCCATTCCACCGTCGCGGTTGAGGGACGAAGTTATAGACGTGATCTCAGGAGCCTTGAGATCATCAAGCGTTGTTGTCGGCCCATGACTGAGAGCCGACTGAGAGAGGATTCCAATCTTCTTTGCCTTCTTGCGAATGGCGCCTTGACTCAACTCGGTGCTTTGTCCATCACGTCGCAAACTCCATCCCCAAAGACTCCGATCTTTTCCACCACTCAAGAGCCACTTGTTCCCAGCTTCAGAACCATCAAAATCAGTTGGGAGGAACTCAAGGGAGGTGACCGGGCCAGCGTGTCCGCTCCGAGAGTGTAGCACTCGTGGGATTGGGGAGAAGGGCGTCTCATCGAAGATCCACGATTTCAGAGAGTTGTCCAAGCCGCTGGTGACCACGACAGGTTGCCCGGGGAGGAACTCTATCTTGCTCACTCCGCCGCCAACGATAGGACCTTCACGTGCTGGTGGATTATGGGCGCTGCGGAGAACACCCATGATCCTGCCTCCGTTGTTAAGGTCCCAAAATGTAACATCGCCGTTCTTTGTTGTAGCCGTGGCCATCACGCCGTCTTTGCGACCGTCTTGGCCAGCACCTTGGCCGTCTGTCCGGAACGATATCGTAGTCACTGGTGCCTCTTCTGTACCAGCCATCAGCTGGACGACCCTTCTGTCCAACAGGACATCATGAATCATCAGGGGACCGTTCAGGTATGATATAGCCAGCAATGACAGAGCCGGGCTAGGCTCCAAGCAGGCGACGGCACCGCACTTCGGCGAAGGAGGAAGGATAGTGTAGATCAATTTCCCGGTGCTGACGTTCCAGATCTCAACCCATCCATCGCGCCGCCCAACAAATATCTTGTTCAAGTACGTTGGCATATTGCAAACGCCGCCGGTGAGCTCATTGTCCCCTGGTTTCGAGGCAGCAGTGTGCAGAGTCGTATAGTGCTCGAGGGTTGCCGTCTTCCAGACCTCGATCCTCGTCAGGCAACATGCCACTATCCAGGAGCCAAATATGAGTATCTGCCGTATAGGTTGGTCGAGGTCACCAGGAAGCTCGAGCTCTGCGACCTTCTTGCCCCTCTGGAACACCCAGAAGCCCTGAGGGCCTCCATTGCTCGAGTCTCCCCAAGCGGCGAATACTTTCTCTTTCCATGCATACGTTGCAGTGATGTCGGCAGGCGCTTGAGGCCTCGTGATGAAAACAAGGTTGAGACCACGCTTTAGGTCGTATGTCTGGAGAGATCGGCCGACGGAGGTCGTAATCTGGAAGGTGGTTTTGCCTAGGGGTATGGAGGTGAAGGGAACACTGGTTGGAGAAACCAATCCGACAGTCTGTTCGAAGGTATCAGCTTATCAATATCACTAGATCAATATGTAGCCTCGAAAATATCGCGTGGACGTACTCTGAAGGGCGCAAAGATGCGTGATGCCTTTGGTGTAGAAGAGGCAGGTTTCGGGGGAACCACGACCTTCTGGCGCTTGATTAAGGGACCGTCATATTGCTGCGAGTGAGGCATCTTGTATACCTCATCGACTTGTTATAGAAGGGAGCTGAAGAAAGGAACAACAGACGCAATTGGAACAGTGCGAAAGGTTAGAATAAGGAACCCTTTGATCTTCAATCTTCAGCCTCGCGATGCCGTCGCAGAAAATTTGGGCCAGGATCTCGTTATCTTATCGCTGAAGCCCCACCGGACCACTAGTGGACCTCCAGGAGCCACCCCCCTGTAACTTCACATGCTCATGGTGCGCACGGTTTTGGATTTCAGTACTCAGACCGCCCAGACGCCACCGCTACGTCAACTGCGGGTAGCTTATTTACTAGTACAATTGCATCAAACTACATACTCAGTTCCTGAGTTCACAGTCGGCTCGTAATTCTATACGCAAACACGACTCTCTTCCTCCAGTTGTTTCTTGATCGAAACAATCAATGTCTTTGACTCTAGTTGCCCAGCTGCCTCCCAAGTCTTTTAGTACCCTTAACATAGACCTTGTCTCGATTCAACGTAGATTGAAGTTGCTGAACATCAAGCCAACAGCTTCTTGTCCCAAGAGAAAAATTTCCCTTTAAACGACGACGACGTGATCTATCGGGTTGACAGCCGATATACAATCCCGAGATCATATCTACATGTTGTCTCTTGTCCTTGTCAAACATCTTGCATCTTCTCGAACATCCTAACTCAGTATACTGGGCTTATCCGATTATAGCCAGAGCAACAAGGAAAACATCTCTTTGCTAGCTCCAGCCGCTGGTGCCACTTCGGTCTCCAGATACATTGCGGGGCCATCCTGCAACGGAGCACAAACAACATCATCTGAAGAGTCAATCGGGTTCCAAGCCCGTTTCCATTACTTCCGTGCACATCGTCTCTACAGAAAAGAGTGACTCTGCCATGGCTGAACCGCCCGCGCCCGCGCCCGCGCCCGCCACAGCTCATCCTCCAGGTGAAGCTCCTGATGATCAAGGTGCGGTCACCAACGACATACCAGAACAACAAACCTCGACTCCCCGAAGCGGTATTCCTGCCTCTCAGTTGGAGAATGGCGGACACGATGGGCCTGCCGCTACAGAACATGAGGGGCATATCGACCCGGCTAGCTTGTTTATGCCTCCCCCGGCAGGGCCTGTGAATCTTTCTCATACGGACGATTCTAATGCTGGCAGCAACGACGCTGCCACGGACGATAAGGACTTTGCGACACCTCGCCTGGTCCCTGGCGCCTTCCCGGAGAACGTTCATGATGATCTACTTCCAGAGCCTGCCATACTGTCATCGGGATCCTCTTCTGTCGAAACGGACAAGGAGGTCAAACGCATGAGCATCTCATCTATTTACTCGATGGCATCCGCACGGGGTATCCCAAGCTCAGCAGCCTCAGCTAACGGCTCCGATGCTGGCTCAGCAGGAAACGCCCGCAGTGTATCTGGGCTTATGGGGTCTTCTACCGGAAAGCCAGGAGATACTGGCGTGTCCAACGTCAATGTAATCACTGGCACGCACGGCTCTGCCGGTGGGAATCTGGCCTTGCGAGAACAGCTTCACAATGCTCCCGACGCCCTGAAGAGAACCAACACACAAGCACCAAGATCTGATCCTTCCGGCCAGCCGCGAACGCAGCCCATTAGAGACAGAGATAGAAGTCGAGCTAAGCGAAGACTCAGCGGTAGTACTGCGGCTAGCAGCCACAGCCCCAGCAGTGATCGGGTGCCTCACCACAGGGAAAAGGAAGAAGGTCAGTCGATCCCGCCCTCGAGATGTTGGCCGCGGTTCTGATAAACGCAACAGTGAAGCCTGCTCCGCTAGGCCTCATCGGGGTCTGTGCCTTGGACGTCAAAGCCAGAAGCAAGCCTTGCAGGAATATCTTGAATCGTCTCCTTGCCAATCGAGAGTTTGATGTCAAGATTTTTGGGGACAAGGTTATCTTGGATGAAGGTTTGCAGAATTCTACCCCCCCTCCCCCCATCTCTTTCCTGTCTTGTTTCTCGACATTTGGCTAATAAAACGCGTGGACAGATATCGAAAATTGGCCCGTATGGTAAGGGTGACAATGTGTTTCCGTGAGCCTTCGGCCTAACTTTGAATTGCTAATCAGTTTTTCAACGTAGTGATTATCTAGTCTCATTCTACTCCGATGGCTTCCCCCTGGACAAGGCCATTGCGTATGTTAAGGCACGCAAGCCGTTCTGTGTCAATGATATTCCTATGCAGCAAGTACTCTGGGATAGACGGCTTTGCCTCTATCTTCTGGACAATGTCAAGGTTCCTACGCCTGCGCGTTTGGAAGTCAGCCGCGATGGGGGTTCCCCCCTCTTGACTCCTGAACTCGCGAAACACATCAAGGATATATCCGGTCTTGCCCTCGAACCCACACCAACAGATCCTGCCAAAAGGATCGTGCCACGAAAGGTGGAGCTATTGGATGATGGAGATACTCTCAGCGTCGACGGCGCACTTTTGAAGAAGCCCTTCGTCGAGAAACCTGTGAGCGGTGAGGACCATAACATCATCATCTATTTCCCCAACGATGACCCCGACAATCCCGGCGGTGCAAGAAAGCTCTTCAGAAAGATTGGCAACAAGAGCTCCGAAGCCGTGCCAGACCTCAAAGTACCCAGGTGCATTACCCAGCCAACCGAGAGCTTCATCTACGAGAAATTTATGAGAGTCGAAAATGCGGAAGACGTAAAGGCATATACAGTCGGCCCCAACTATTGTCATGCAGAGACCCGAAAGTCCCCCGTGGTCGACGGTCTTGTCCGGCGCAACACTCATGGCAAGGAAGTTCGCTACGTGACTAATCTCAGTGACGAAGAGAGGGACATTGCAAGCAGGATCTCGACCACTTTCGGTCAGCGCGTCTGTGGCTTCGACCTTCTGCGAGCCGATGGTAAGGGATACGTTATCGATGTCAACGGCTGGAGCTTCGTCAAGGACAATAACGAGTATTATGATCGATGTGCAAACATCCTGAAAGACATCTTCATAAAAGAAAAGATGCGACGGGATGGTATGACACCGCCGATGCCATCGCCGGCTATTTCAGATGTTGATCCTATGAGCCGGGGCGTTCCCGGTGGTAAAGAGAAAGTCCCTAAGGAGACTCCTCTCACGGGGATGCTACCCAACCAAAAGACAGCACCTGGTATGCCAGGATCCAAGACGGCACAAGATACCAAGAGCACCAACACTCCTATTTTAGAGTCAGGTCTGAAGACAGAGAATTTCGCGGCATCTAGAGCTGGAAGTGGTAACACAAGTCCATTGCCACCACTCCCAGAACCGGTAACCAAAAGCTTGCCTTCCTCAGCGCCAACCGTCCTGCCAGCGACGCCGAAATTGCAAGATGATGCAGCGACTGAGGCCGAGACTCCAACGCCGCCACCGCCCCCTCCGAAACACGATTGGAAGCTCAAGGGCATGGTTTCAGTCATCCGACACGCTGATCGTACGCCGAAGCAGAAGTTCAAGTTCACGTTCCATACCGAGCCTTTCATCCAGCTGTTGAAAGGTCATCAAGAGGAAGTGCTCCTTATTGGGGAGCCAGCACTGGCTAGCGTTGTCGAGGCTGTGGATAAGGCTATGAAAGCTGGCGGTGAGGACCTCGGAAAACTCAGGACGCTGCGAAATGCACTTATGAAGAAGAGCAGCTGGCCAGGCACGAAGGTTCAGATCAAGCCCATGTTTCGCAAGAAGAAAACCGAGGGGATGGCTTCAGTGGACGAGGAGCAAGTCTCTAATCCTGCGGGAGAAAAAAGTGAGACCATCCAGTCCGGTGATAATCAGTCTGGAACCGAGCGTGAGCCGCGCTTCCCGCCCAAACGATGTGATTCTTTGACTGGAATGACTATGTCGAAGATTACGGCTGCGGAGAATGGCTTGGTTCTCGATAAGCTGCAGCTCATAGTCAAGTGGGGAGGAGAGCCGACTCATTCAGCTCGGTACCAGGCACAAGAACTTGGCGAGAATATGCGCAATGACTTGGCCATCTTGAATCGGGATGTTCTTGACGAGGTCCACGTTTTCAGCAGCTCTGAAAGACGAGTGACAACAAGCGCCCAGATCTGGTCATCTGCCTTCTTGGACCGCACCGATCTCCCTGAGGATTTCATTCAGATTCGGAAGGACCTTCTGGATGATTCTAATGCTGCAAAGGATGAGATGGACAAAGTCAAGAAGAAGCTCAAAGGTCTCCTCCGAAAGGGCAACGAAAGGCCACCTCAATTCGCTTGGCCGGAGAACATGCCGGAACCATCAGAGGTCCAGAACCGTGTTGTGCAATTGATGAACTTCCATCGTCGCGTGATGCAACATAATTTTACCAAGTTGCATAGTGGTGCTGTGAACTCGCTTAACGCCGTTGCCAATCCAAGCGGCTCGGAAAAGCTAGGATCCTCCGCCTCCGCCCACTCGATCGCGTCATCACTGTCGCAGGCAAACGCAGTGATTGAGATCCAGGCTCGTTGGTGTTGTGGTGAGGACGCCGAGCTATTCCGCGAACGATGGGAAAAGCTTTTCACAGAGTTCTGCGATGCGGAGAAAGTTGACCCGAGCAAGATCTCCGAGTTGTACGATACGATGAAATTTGACGCTCTCCACAACCGTCAGTTCCTTGAGTGGGCTTTCAGGCCATCCAAGGAAATGCTTGCGGAGTTCGTCAAACACGGCTTTGTCACGGAGAGCACGGAAGGAAAGTCGGGCGATGCTCAGAAGTCCTCCGAGGAGCCGCACCATTCCAACAAGTTGTCCGAGGACAGCAAGAACGGAGATAGGGCCTCCGTAAAGGATGACGAGAAAGATGATCACAGAGTCAAGCACTTGTTCAGGAGACAATCTTGGGGTACCAGCCTCCGTAAGGCGGGCAAGTACGCTGATCCGGAAGAATCAGCTTACTACTTCAACCTTCAAAGAGGCTCGCCCGACAAGCAGACTAAGGCCAAGACTGACGACCGTTTCGAGCTGTTACGGGAACTGTATCAGCTGTCCAAGATCCTCTTTGACTTTATTTGTCCCCAGGAGTACGGCATATCTGACAGCGAAAAGGTACGTGCTGACGGTTTTCCAATACGTATGGCCAAGATTTACTAACTGCAGGCTTACCAGCTCGAGATCGGCTTGCTTACATCCCTGCCTCTTCTGAGAGAGATTGTCACAGATCTTGAGGAGATGCAAGCATCAGATGACGCCAAGTGCTTCTTTTACTTTACTAAGGAGTCGCATATCTATACCCTCCTCAACTCGATCCTGGAAGGTGGTATCGAGACGAAGATCAAACGCAGTACCATCCCTGAGCTGGATTACCTCTCCCAGATCTGTTTCGAGCTGTACGAGTCCGAGACCAACGACCCACCGCAGCCAGCGGAAGAGGCCGCAGGAGCGGATGGAGGTGATGGCGGTGGCGGCAACAAGAACTTTCCTACCTTCAAATACAGCATCCGCATCGCCATCAGCCCCGGGTGTCACGTATACGACCCACTGGATGTACAGCTCGACAGCAAGCACTGCATCAGTTGCGCACAGAGGAGAAGTCTCACACCGCACTGTGACTGGAAGGAGGTAATCGAGACGCTCAGAGCAAAATTCCACACTGTCAAGCTACCAAAGAGCTTTGTTGCGGTGAACCTGTCTGATGCGTTTTCGTGGCCCGAGAAGCAGCATCTTGAAGGAGAGGAGGACGAGGAGACACCCGATGCCGGCGATTTTATGGAGATGAGATCGTCCTCCAGTCGTACGAAAGCAAGCGGGGACGCCGCTCCTGCGGTGGCTACGGCGGCTGTAGAGGATGAATAGGTTCCTGCATACCGGGAGGACACGGCTCCAGACTCAAACCGAGACTGATGCTCCGTGACCTTCAAGTCCTGGGGGCAAAGCGAAATGCAGGTTTATGTCCTTGGTCTGACCGTCAGGATATCGAACACGAGAATGTCTGATCTTCTCCACCGGCGGCCAGAAAACAGGAAAACAGGTTTAACATGAATAGCATCATATGTAGAAAATAGACTCAACTGCCCTCGGTGGGCCTGGCAAGTTTCACTACCGAGGTAAACAATTCTTCGATCAGTCACTGTATGTTGAGGAGGACACCACCACGACCCCTGTCCCAGTAAGTTGTGACTGTCCCTGGACAGGTTGTGACACTGAGAAGGAAGCGATGAGATCATTGAGTTGGGTAGGGAAAAGATACCTAGGTATCTGTCGTCCATCCGTGTCACACCGCAAGTCTTCTTTGCATGTTGCTGCTCCTGATCAGTCCAGTGAGCAGATCCCACATGCTGTTCTGGGCCATAGGACGGAAGAATGCCTGGGCAAATTATATGGAATAATCTATTCTCCCCACCGCGCGAGCCCAACCCCCTTAGGCGTCAAAAACGCGAAATAGTCGGCCAACTCCGGCAACGACTCGAGATGGAATGTCGCATGGTTTGGAAATCTGATGTATCAGATTCACAAGCACAATTTTCGAGGGAGGAGGGGGTGCGCGGCGTAGCCCTCATGTCTATAGTCTGGTCCTTCAATGGGAGCAAGAGAGACGGAGGGCAGGGCAATCCGGCCGTAAGGCGAGAGCTTGTAATTTGAGCATCGGGTAAGTTCCCAAAGATTGAGGCAGGGCTTGGACCTCTAGTGGGCGTCCACGAGTTGTGGTGCAAGGAGAGACGGCATAATTTTTGCTACTAGCAAAGGTATGCCATGATATTCGCGCCGGAGAATAGATTTTCCTGGATCAACGAGGAAGCTCAGGACACGAATTCGCCAGTTATAGATATACTCCTGCCACGGGGGACAGATGGAGTCTGTAGAGCGCCAGCTGGCGAGGACGAGCCCATCCGAGCGTTGCAGTTAGCGCAGCGTTTGGCATGGGCCATACACTTGGGACCACCAACTATAACAAAGATCATTAGGCATCATCAGCATATATGCGATGGAAGCCGAATTGTTCGGCTGGAGCGGCAGGCATGCCGTGTCAAGTGATCGTGCGCAGCAGTCGTCCACTTCTGGATGAATGCAGATCCAGCCAGGGTCTACAATAGCTGTCAAAATCTGGGCGTACATGAGATTTGAGGACGAATGGATGGGGTACGGCTAGGGTACTTCGTTACTCCGTCGCATGCCGAAGCAAGTCACTGGGATATACCGAGGCTATTCTTCGGTACATCCCAAGTGAAGTGTCAACGAAGTGGTGGGCCTACATAGACTGATGACCGGTGAAGCGATGTTGGAACCACAAGGGCTTGGTAGAACCTCGCTTGGGTAGCGATCTGGCAGTTGACAAGCGAAGTGTGCATGTGGCCGTGGTGGTTACATCTCCTTGGATGATGAAGCTCTTGCCACATCTCTTCGGTATGTGCAAGGTCTTGTCTGAAAGAATGCCTGCCGACTCAACGACATAGGTGACCCTCATAGCCTCCTGATAGAAAGTCGACCGTTACAGAAATGTGTAAAGCTGCAGTAGTCGAACAGGAAGATGGTGTACTCTAAGGAGAAAACGGCGACCGGTGAACCTGACCCGCGCCTATGAGACCTCAGGGGTGGCGGACAGGTTTACCAATGTGAGGTTAGCTGCCGGCATGATGAGGCTACTCGAGACTGGGGTGATGCCTCCAGATAATGAGATTGTCTGGGTTGCAATCACATTGTCTGTTGGTGTGCGGCTCAGGATATGGACTCCCAGATACCAGACCGGCATGGAAAGGGGTCCAAAAGTCCAGCTTAGCTTAGGAGACTTCTTCACAGAACTGCCACGCCACTAAAGCCCCCTGGAAGGGGGAGGCTCCAGATGTGCCCAGGCCGTCTTCACCCATCGATCTAGACACATGTTGTGTAACCCAGCCCACTAACAGTTTGCACCGGTACTCGAGAGATGAGATGCCATGTGTTTTGCGTGGCGTGCCTTGCATGGCCGGTCTATATCAGGGTGCTGTACCCGGGGGGGACTTTAGAACTGCTAATGCCTTTGTTATCCGGACTCTGGGCCACTCGGGATGTCAGTCGAATCAGAACTTGAGGCTTGGCCGACTGCGTGGGATGTGATGGCAGCCTTCAACTTTGCTCTTGACCGGGACTCGAGTAGGAAATGACATGTCGAAGCTTGCGCCCGAGAGCCTTCAGTTGAGAACATCTGCTTTAGGCTTCATGCATGGCTAGTATGGTGTAATGAGTTCTCGCGCTGGTCAACAGCGGCTAATGATTATTCTGGGACGGTCGACATAACATCCCATTCAAGTCGTGGATGCCTCCGCCGAAGCCAGGCCGAGGTTCCCATTGTTTGCCCTGGTCCCGGGGCAGCGCTGTATATGCTTCCCTCTTGGCCTTTCGCGCTGCCCGTCGAGATATCTCTAGAGGGTGAAGTAACGCAGTGTTTGGATGCAGGCGCCTGGAAGATAGGAACACTCAGTCATCCTCTCCACGCTTATAAGTCGTGGAAGGGCAAACCACGACGTCCGAGAGGCAACAGCAAGATCAACAGCGATGACCTCCCGGATGAGATATACAAAGACCATGCCATCTCATAGGAAGGCAACCAAAGCATCCAACGTAGACGCGCTACAGGAACCGATTGCATAGGGATCACGTGAGAAGATCGCTTATCGAAAGGGCCTTTCCACCTGGCGCTGAGACGTCGTCAATACACCCGATTTGTATCTGAGCAGCGGGATTTCCAGGTCGGTATTCAGTAGAGTTGATAATGAAAGGGTAGATCAAAGTCACTATACACGTATAACTCTCGTAGAGGCACATTATCCAATATATAGCCGATTGTAGGTACATTTCATGCTCAACCTGCTACTACCTCTTGTGCCTCCGTTATAGTAAGAGCACACATGATGGGAATAGTTAGGGAGCTCCGTGAAACATACTTAGGCAGCAAGCAAAATATTGGGTAACATCCCACGTGATGAGCGAGTACGGTGGGAGACTGCCTCCTGTGATCTCTCGATCTTCCCCGGTGGCTACATAGTAGGCTTGGTTGTATCCGTACCTCTGAGGTGTCTTCCCTAAGTAGGGACCAAACGCCCGTTCGAGTGCGCAAGATGCTCTGTGAGGATATGCGATGCACATAACCATAAGAGTGGCGAATGATAACTCACAAAGCAAGTCCAGCCTCTTATTGGGCTGGTTTAGATGACGAGGAAGTATGTTCGAGGCGCTGCCCTGGGTGAGATGACCGGAGTCCGTAATTGCATGCAGCCGGAGGTCACCCAACAGGCTTGTTGCATCTTCACCCGAGCCCAGGGTGTGTGTGGATCTTTGCAATGTGACTGGCGATTGGGAAATAACGGAAGGATTCATCCATCCACTGTGATGAGGCGGCATTCTCAAACGCCCATCTAATATATACGTGGGGGTTGATGGAGTCTCCGTCCATCGTTCCCCATGCATCAAGTCGTACTGTCTGCTTAATGAATCTGGCACTCGGGTCTAGATTAGTGATGGACCGCCGGCACCAGCGCTGTACTTACTGTGTGTGATTCTGTACAAATACCTATTTGGGGAACGAGTCATGATAGATCATGAGTGTCTGGCCCAGCCAGGTATGGTGGGCTGGTGACAGAGGCCATGGAAAAGGCATGGAAGCCGCATGGATGACCGAATCGGTCGTAACATCCGAAGTATCCATGGCACTGGGTCATATCGATCATGCATGCTGCGATGCAGCAGGCTCGATAAGTTTGCCGACACCGATACTGTGGTAAAAGGGATTTCACATTTGGATGTCATCTTGACACATCTTGGCTCAGGAAACACGCCTTTGACACCACATCGTTCCCACCGGTCTGCTCCATCCGACATTCAGATGAGGGAGTGATGGCATAATTCTGTGGAAAAAAGACGAGAACCTCCTGTGAGGGTGTCATTCCGGAAGCCAGAGGTGTGTCTGCGAAATTTCAGGTAGGAAACCGTTTTATAGGTACTTAGGTGTCAAGGTTGTTAACAGTGGATATCTGGAACAGTGAGGCGGCATTTGGCGGAGTACGGAGGTAGACGGAGATTTGAACAAGGACCAATCACGTGGGGATGCGACTACCGAATTGGATAGATGTATGCTTATGTAATATAATCGGATTTACGTACACGGACAGTTTCCACAATTGCACTACGGGGACCTGAATTTACACGTGGCATACTCTATAATTCTGCAAGTACCTACCTAGGTACTTAGATCTGAAATACATACGGGGTATCAAGTACGTCAAGACCCCAATTAGCTGCTTCATCATGTACAGCATCCGACGTCAAAGTTGCAGCACCTTAAGGAAAAAGCACTTGAGGTGCATACGGTAGGTTCGTGCATGGCGAGGAAGATATTCAGTCAATGCCCTGTGCCCTGTGCTCTAGGCCCTATACCCTGTCGTTTGGAAATACTCCGAGAATGACCATCTACTTGTATTACCTATCCATGACCATGGCCTCGAAAATGAGGCCCGACTGACCATCAATCGACTGCCCTCGAACAGTTTACCATCGTGTCTACTTGCCAAGGTAGGCAGGTAGGTAGGTACCTAGGTAGAGCCTTGGGACCCTTGGAATATAGTTTGCCCGTTTGGACCATGTACTGTCGGCTGTCGATGGGTACCTAGGTACATGGCGCAGAGGAAACTTGGGCAAGCAACCTTGGACCCTTTCCAAGGTTAGGGCGAGGCTGTCTGTAAGCTCAAGCGGACGTGGCAGCCTGGCGGCAAAGTTGTCAAACGGAGGGCTCACCGACTGAGAGTATAGCTCAATGAACCATGTACAGCATCTGTAATCGCGCAGTCGCTCTTGCAGCTACTTTAGGCAACTTGTGGCAAGTAAGTGCCTACCTAGGTACCTAGGTAGGTACTTAAGTAGGTATTCCATCGAGATACTGAGCAACAGGCGCTCCTCAAGTACCGAAGTACCGAAGTACCGAGATGGGTACTTAGGTACCTACCTGAATACCTACCTACCTAGGTAGGTAGGTAGGTACCGGTAGTCCATTTACGGGCCGGTTGGCGGGACTGCACTAGATAATTCCGTACAGTGCCCTCGGCGATAGAACAACAGTCACAGCAGCAACAAACAATGTTCAAATAAAACGGGCGTTGCTAACTTTTCTCCCCTCGCCGTGTGATAGTTGACAGGCCGGCCAGATGAGACCGTCTTCAGCCTCATTGGTTTGCATATATCCAATACAGAAATAACTCGGAAGACAAAACCCCAACGGACCGGACCAAACAACACATGCTGCTGGAGGCCAGCCCTGGAGCTTCACGGACAATCAAACGTAAGCTCGGCCAGGTAAAGAGCGAAGGAAACGAAGTACCGGATACATGGACTGTACATTACCACCTACCTAGGTACCTAGGTAGGCACCTGGGCACCTGGGCACCTGGGCAGCTACTTGGCAGACTTTTCCTCTTTCCATCAAGGTTTCGCTTGTTCACATTCTTCCAAGGTTGCTTTACCCAGCACATACATAGGTACCGTAACGGGGCGCTACTCATGTTCTCTTGTCAAGTGGTCTGTCTACCTAGGTACCTAGGTGCTTCCCATTGACTTTCCACATGCCATCCATGTCTGTCCTGACCTAAGCCCTATCTTGCTCCACATATGCATTAAGGTCTCGGTCTCCTTCGCAGTCTCTCGTGGTCTCTCGCAGTCCCCCTCCCCTCCCCCCTTCTCCCCGACTACGATTATGGAGACCATCCTGGCAGAGTCTCT